>PVLD010000969.1:0-25846 GCA_004027595.1 Dinomys branickii | reverse complement strand
AGTAGCACAATGCCAACTCTTAATATTTCAAAAAGGCAACTCAGGTGGGAGAAACAACCCATCTGGTCCTCATCAAAGTGATTTCCACACAATGGCCACCGAAAGACTATAAATTCAGTGTCTTTTCTGGAAACACTGTTCTAGGATTTTGAGACTTGTTATTCAGCATAAATTCTTGGAGCTGTATGTGGAGTAAATGATATCAGCTGTTCATCCTGTGTGGAATGTGAGAATGTTCTGCCTTTTACTACTCAAGCTCAACTCTAAGCAAACCTTTCACCTCAGGAAATTTCAGGTTATACAAGATCTGTTGTGTACACTGCATACACTGAACGGGGAAAGTTCTTCCTACAGAGCACCTCTGTTTGCAGTTCTTAAGTGAAATTTGTAAGACCAATTGTGAAGCCATGGTAGCAGGTTGGCTGTGACTGAGGGGAAATTTTTAATGTTATTGTTGCAGGTGTGTTTACTGCAAAGACCTTGTGTTTACAAAATAGCTTAAGCAAGCGCTGTTACTCTGCTTTGAACTGTAGCATCTTGTCACTGTTCTTTGAAGAAATGAAAGTATTTATTTTACAGAATCAATAAATTATATAGACATGATTTACTTGGCTCTGAAGGTAGGCTGCCAGTACAATAACTGCATTAAACTGCAAAACGTTTTTTCCTTTTCAGAACAAAGGTAAGAACTTTAATATCCCAGTGATGATATTTTGCCTGGAATATAAATTGTTAGCCACACTATTTTTCATTATAAACACATGCTGACTGTATGAGTTTATGGGCCTCTCTGTGACGTTTCTCCTCGTGCCGGTGCTGTCCCAAGATCACGTCCACCTCACTCTACCCTTCTCCTCTCGTTTCCCTTCCCTCATCCCATTTCCAGCCCATCTTTTACTTCCAGATAAATGATTCTGCAGGATTTAGCAACTCATTTTATTCTCATTTCTTTGCAAATTTTACTATAGTGATAGAAAAGATTTCAGGGGGGTGATTTTTCTGAATTTGAACAGAGTAGAAAGAATATGGCATATAAACGCTTAATTTTCTGCTTTTGTTAGTTATTAAAAACAAGTAATAGCATTCTGATAGTGTAACAACAGCAGCAAACTGCAAAGTGAATAACTATAGTGTGAAATTAAGAAACATTAGAACGTAAGTCTACATTTCTAAGTTAGCAGCGGCAAACCTACTGCACGTGTGCCATAGCAGGCACGCACAGCTCTCTCTGTTGGCATGCAAACCAAGTCACCGCCCTCCCAGCAGCCAAGCCCTGGACAATAGTGCAGAGGCCATGCACATGCTCAGAAGGGAGTATTGGTGCGGGTGATGGCATCACGAGCAGCTGAGGTATTGGGCCTCTAAGAGTTTTGCCATGCCTGTTCTCAGTTGTTTTAAGTGAAAATCGGTGAAGAGGATGCTAACCTTCAGGGAGCGTGCTGCTACTTTATAGCTCCATTACTGTGTCCTGAAAGTAAGCAATGCACGTTTTGAAGCAAAATATAGTGTGAGCATGATATAAAATAGTAAAGGAAATACATTTCAATACACTTATGTTGAAATCATTTAAATTTTTGAAGAAACAATACTTAAATCATGTATCTGCCACAAAGTCCTACTGCAAAACCTAACCATCATTTAAAAGTCTCTTAAACATTTATTATTTGAGAGACAGAGTAGAGACAAAATTGATATATTTAAATTGAGTTAAAATGCTTTGAGATTAAATTTTTCTTCGTACACTTAATTATTGATTTATTAAAGCAAATTATAAAGTTATAAGCAATTAATACTAAATATTCTCAGATGTTATTTGTTCTTTAAGAGTAACTGTAAATGAAAAAAGATCTGAACTTTTATTTAATTTCTACTGTCATTTTAAAAACTGGCAGAATAACTACCCAGAACAATACTAAAGAAGACACCATTTCTTCCTTTGGAGTCTTTCAGCTTACCTCCACATTAAGCCCACTTATCATCTGTCATTTTTATTGACATTTATTCTTCACATATTCTTAAAACCATGGTTTCCTGGCCCTGTTGCTTCCTACTGTGTACTTCTGCTTGAGAAATTACAGTTCTTTCAGTGTCCATCCTGTATCCAGTAGGCTTGTGACTCCCAGATAATAATTTCTCACCATTTTTTTTCCTGAGCAACACACCAATATTTTCAACTGCCACCTTGCCTTTCCATATGGCAAGATATATTTGCAAGATCAGCATGGTGACAAGCAAGTGTATTACTTTTCCTATTTCCTGCCCCAAAACACGCCCTCCAAATTCTGCTTAGCCGTGTGCTTTCTCTCTCATATATGATTATATGTTTATAGCCTGGTGGTCTAGAGGTCACCAGTGCTTCATTGTTAAGCTTTTTGTATGTTATTGGTCAGTGTAATTTGTCTTATTCTGATCTTCAAAAGGTTTCTATGGTTTATTTTTCCTACAAACCTTGATTTGCATTGCTCAAAATTGCTGCTGCCCTGATTTTAGAAGGGCTTTCTACTCACATGTCACGTCTAAATTGCTCATTCTTGTTCTATAGGTTCAAGTCCAAGCCATTGGATGTCTACAAAATATATGATTCTATTAAATCACACAGCATGATTTAGTGGAATCACTCTAATCTAGCGATTCCAGTAGTAACCACAGGTTTGCAGTTTCAAAACTCTCTCAGACTTAGCTATGTACTGAGCACAGAGTAGATAGATATGCAAAGTCAGGCATACTTTAAGATATGGAGAAACATTTTGCGTCTGGCTGACGTCAGCACAAGTCCTTGCTGAAAACATAAATGTATACTTGGATGGGTGACATTTCTGGTAATGAAACAATGTATCACATAACAGACTCCATAAAATTAGTTAGGATTGTGCAATAGTCTGCTTCCAACTCAACCCTCAGTCACTTAAGCATAGTTCTCTGTATTTAAGGGAAAAGTAATGTGCATTGGTACCTACTTTGCACTAACTAGGCCATCTAGTACTATGGAACTGCCGAATTGCAGGATAATTATTCCCACTTGAAACTTCAACTGAGCCTCAGCAAAGTAAGGCACTAGTCTGCTAGCCCACACAGATAATTTACTGAATATGAGTATACTCCTGGGTATTTGTGGCTAGAGTGTATCCCTCCAAAGTTCACACAGCAGCATGATTCCCAGTGCAGTAGAATTAAGAGGTCTCGGGAATTAATTAGGTCATGAGGGCTCTATCTTCATGCAAGGCATTAATTCCCTTATAAAAGGTGCAGCGTAGGGTTTTTGCCCCTTTTCTTCTTTCTGTTTTTTCCTGTCCTTTTTACCACGTGAGGACCTGATGTTTGTTCCCTCTTGCAGATACAGCATTGTCGTTCCCATCTTGCAAGCAGACTGGCTGTCTCCTTTACCCTAAGTCTGAACGACAGCACCTTGGGCATGGATTCCCAGCCCCTGGAACTGTGAGATGAGGATGTCTAACAGGTACAGTACACTCACTGTGTTATGTTTTATTATGGAAGCACAAATACATAGACACTTTCCCTTATCATAAAAGGCAGTCTGTAGTTAAAACAGATATTGCATAAAAAGCCAGAAAATTGAAATCAACTTTTTATATCTCTGGATGAAATGCTGAAGCTTTTTAAACAGAAAAGGGGGACTCCTGTGTAATATGCATCTATTTCCTTATGACAAAGCATGGCCTTCTTCACTGCAGAAATGCTCTGTGAAGTAAGCAGTCTGATATTAGGGCCTGGCTGGATACTGGACTCTTCCTCTGCGAGCAGTGGCCTAGGTGGCCAGATCAGCCTTTATGAAAGGAAACACATTCTTTTGGGCCCATGTGTAGATTCTGTTTCTGCATCCTTGGTGACTGTTTAATGAGCTCATCACACAGACAGCAGGATGGACAGAAAATTAGACCCATCAAGATCTGCAGGAAACTTACCTTTTCCATTTGATTATTGAATTTTTATTCTACTTAAGTCATCCTTTTATGGGTTAGGTACACATGAATATTTAACTTTTTTCTTTTACTTTTCTGAAAGTTACATATACTTTTTCCACAGATTACCTTGAAGCAGTTGTCTAAGTTTGTTCTTTGAACTTGTGGCCAGCCAACAATTCCCTGATTCCCTGTTCATGAATTAGTGTTATCCCACCCATTGAAAATATATCTTCTTCCATAGGAAGTAAAAAAGAGGAGGAAAAGGTCACAGTAGACACAGTGTTCCATAGTCCCTGCTACACTGAGCTGTCACTCAGAAGCAGAGTCAGTGAAGCCCCATCCAGAAACTTTTCACGGAATCATAAGTGTGACATTAAGAATGGGCAACCAAAAGATGAGCAGACATAGATGAGTAATTTATGTTTACTTTCGAATTTATATGTACTGAGATATTTTCTCAGACACAGCACTTCTACTCAGACCAGAATGCAGCTTCATGGCTCTTATTTTAGTCAGGCATCTGTAGTGCTACATTAGCCCGCCAAAGACTACATTTCAAATAGAAGGTCATTTGTAGCAAAGGATCTCATGGTTTTACTATAAAATGGTAGAGTTCTGTACTGTGATTGTCTTACTGGGCTTTGTTATCCATATCATAGGTGATCTGCTGTGGTTATTTTCTGTCCTCTTTGGTTTGCCAAATTATGAAGCTTGCTGTGATTGAAAACTGTGCAAATACAGCTTTGCTAAAACTATACTTTCCAGAAGCCCTTTTGTTTCATGGTTTTCAGTTAGACTTGTCCTTAAGAGAAATTTTCTAGAGATTTAGATTACAAAATATTATGAGTGAAAACCTGAATGTCAGTGTGAAGCGTGAGCTGGGTGAAACTGCAGCTTGTACATAGAGTCTCTAGTGTACCGGTCCAAATTGTGGGTGTAGGACAGCAGGAGAGCACGGAGTTTGTCCAGCTCCTGTCAGATATTGTTCTTCAGTTTCACTCAACTCTTAGCAGCTTTATGAAGAGGGCATTGACATATTTTGTAGGTATCAGTCTGTTTCCTGTTGCTATATTTTAGGGATAATTTATAGAGGAAAGTTTTATTTAATGTGTCATTTTTGGAAGGTGGTAATCTCAGGTGCCTCAAGTATCTGCTCAACATCTGGTGAGATCTTTTCACCTCATCATAACACGATAGAGAACATCACATGGTGAAACAGACCAAGTTTGCCAGACAACTCATTTAATAACAACACACTTTCATGAGAATCTATTAATACAATAACCTATGAATGAATTTATCTGATCATATGGGTAGGTGACCCAAGTATCTTCCAACCCTCTCAATTCTCAACCCTGCTGCCCTGGTAAAGACGTCTGCAGGGTGTCAACTTGGGGGACATATCCATGGCATGGCAGCAAGCCACGTGTGTGGTCAGTTTTGGAAGCAATGAAAAATGAGCATGGGTCATGTTCACAAGATTGGTCTGTCTTTAAATGCCTATTGTCATCACTTCTGCTTCAAGATCAGGTTTTTCTGCTCCTCTATTTTCTGCGCAGACATGGAGCTCCATCAGACTCCTCATCAGACAGAGGCGAAAGGTTTTAATAGAATGACTCAGCTGATGTATTCTATGCTCTCTGAGATAGCAGGATAATGGCACTCATAGAGGCTCCATAATGACACTGAGACACTGGGCACCAAGCTGATGAAAGACAGAAAGCAGGTCAGTGTTGTTCCAGTCAAGTAGAGATACATTATTCTGGATAAATTTTGTTGACAGAAATGTTAAGGAAACAAACTGATGGGCAAATAGCTATGTATCATTTGCCAGTGCTTGTGCTTACTGGCTTAAATATTGATATGTCATCCAAGGGAAGAGAGCAATGCTATTACTATCTAATTCGCAATAATCTATGGTTATTTTTTTCATTTTTCAGCTATACTTGGAAGGAATCTGTCTGGTAATTTTTACCGAAGTAGACTTCATGCCAAGGGTCAGGGGTACTAGCGACATTCTGCAATTTACTTATATTTATATTTCTACTACAAATCCAGGACATTTAAAGAAATACAATTGGAGTCCCTGGTTTTATGGGCAAAGATGTTGTCAGGCACTGTTGCTTCCTGAAACCTGACTTTGACTGCAAGGCCACTGTAGAGTTGTAGGTCTTCAGGAGCTAATGTTTAAGTTCAGGGAAAGTCTCTGATAACCAATGGGTATTTTTTATCTGAAATGTTCACCTTTGAAAATATCTCTAAGTAATTTCTCAAAATTCTAAGGGAAAAGTGCGAATCGTTCCTTTGTGGGAAGAGGCCATAGTTCTTTGGGAGGTTGAGGTAAGGGAAGTGCAAATTCAAAACCAGTCTGGACCACTTAAGAGACTTAGCAAGACCTTGTTTCAAAATACGTAAGAAGTTCTCTTTCTTTAAAATTTTAAATGGTTGGAATATATCTCAGTGCAAAAAACGCTAAATTTAATTCACTGTACCATATCAAGAAGAAAAATAGATGTTCTTGCAATAATGATTGATTATACACTTTCTTAGAGCGAGGAAATTGGCAAGAAGGTCTAGAGTCCCATCTTATCACTCCGATTGGGTGCCTGGCCTCTACACCTACACATTTTCAACTTGCGTACATCTGGTAGCAATTTATTAAGAGCTCCATCTCTTTCATTTATAAGGGCCATGTAATCAATTAAACATTACCACAAATTTCCAAAACATTGTGAACAAAATCTATCCCTGAAAAATATTATCATAAAGGATTAAAATTGTTTCTCAGATTTTTTCGTGAGGTGGAAACAGGGTTTCACCTCATAATTCCGGCTAGCCTTGAACTAAGTAGCCTACACTGGCCGTGAACTTAAAGTGATCCTCTGGCCACAGGTTCCTCACTTATGCTGGGATGACAGCAGTGCACCATGGCCAGATTTTCTTAGGTTACCAACAACCTGGAGCCATTAATATTGGAAAATATCTTTCCTTGTCCCCTTCCATGTTTCTGCATTTTTTTTTTTCATTTTCCTCTAAAAGATCATCTAACAGCTACTACAAGATTCTGGGTCCTCTCATCAACATCCTATATTCAAGCATTATTCTCCTATGGGTACAGCTAGGACATGGATGTGCAGGTCCCAGATAATAAATTCAGTCCGTGAATCTTATTTCTGTAGTTGTTGAATTCTTTCTTCCTTAGTACACATGTAACTTAGTACTTCTACCTTTCCACCTTACTAATGATAGGCCAGAGCTGTTTCTGTTTCATCCTAACTTGTGAGATAATAACAGTGCTCACTGAAATTAAGAATTTACTAAAAAGAATCAGCATGCAGTTGTAAAAACTAACCTTGCCACACCTACAATGTTTTGCAGCAGAGAAGGATCATATTAATAAAAGGGAATAAAGCTGCATTTGCTGAGAAATATACAGGAGAATTTTAGCGTAAATGCTCTAAAGGTTAACTTCTCTATGCTCACTCAGATGTTCACCTTGTGCGTGTCACAGCTTCATCCCTTTCCTCCATGTACACCTTAGTGCAACTTAATGCAAAACTTGTGGCTGGGTTGTGTATTTCCCCCATGATGCAATTAAGGCCTGGGCTTAGTCCAAAGGCAAACATTCCCTGAAATTGCAAGAGATAAAAAATTCCTTTAAAACTGTTGCCAACACATTCTAATGTTTTACCCTCACACCGAGCACACTCTAAACTCTCAGTAGTAGCTGTGTCCAGCCAGAATATTTGTGATGATCACTGCTGTTATCATAAGTCAGGGACACAGCTGCTTGGCTTCTACGGCTTTGCCTTGGTTCTGCAGGCCATTCAATCAGTGAATGAGAAAAGAAAGTTCCAGTAGATCAGCATTTACCCACTGAGGATAGCCCCCAGTAACAGTGTTAAGGTATACTTTACAATACACAAGCCATCCAATTTAAGTTCCCCTTTATTAGACCCACTTCTTGTAGTCATTCTTAGTTCTAATAATCTCAATAATCCTAAGAGAAAGCAATTTTAAGGGGACCTATTTTAAGGGGCAACCGAATGTTTTTTGAAAAAAGATTTACAGAGATGAACACAGAGCTAAGAGAACTAACTAGGGTAATGGAAAGCTCTCAAGAATTAGGGGGTAATTCCTTTGATATTCATTTTAGAACAATGGGTGAAGAGAGCACCTGAGAACTACAGCCATCATAAAAGGCAGGCAAGATTTTCTTTTGCATTTAGAGATAGCCATCCATTCTCTAACTGTGGCTCAACTGTAGGGTGAATAAACGTCATCAAAATCATCCTCTTCCAGCTTCTGAATTTATGCTGGTGAATTTTGTTAGGTGTTTTTAATCCAAGCCAGGAAGGAAGGAAGACCCAACAATGCAAATCAATCTGTAAAGTCATTCTGTAAAACACATAAAAAGATTGTGTGCATGTGTGTATGTCAAGGGCGGGGGGAGCTCTTTTAACAGAAAACAAAACAAAACAAAAAAAAGACAACAAAAAAATCCTGATACCTAATACCATATACACCCTCACTGTTTAAGAAAAAAAGTTTATTGCAGGGTCAATCCAATCAGTACTGTTTTGGTACAGTTTTAACCAAAATTTATAAGCTTCATTTTTTAGAGCAATTTTAGCTTCATATATAGGAAAAGTGAACAGAAAATTGAGCACTTCTATTTACCCCCATCATGCTGTGTGGGGACACTCACTGTCACCCGCCTCAGCATTGCCTTTGTTACAATAGTTAACCCCTACGTGGGCACATCATTGTCACTGAAGGACCACAGTGCACAGGAAGTTTACGCTGGTGCTTGCTGGGATCTGCATCTTAAATGTTCCATGCAGCCTCATGCCTTGATGTCTCAGCCCGCAGGGGATGGCAGTGAGGGAGATGAAGGAAACTTCAGTACCTGCAGTGAGGTCACTGGGTGTTATATTTGATACATTGTGTCAACTTGGGAAGTCTAGAGTTTTGGCTGAGTGATTCAGCAGGAAACTAGGTGCTTACTTTGTATATATCCTGAGCCTGTGGAAGAGGAGGACATGGACATTGTGTGAGAGCTACACGCCCCCTGGGTGGGGGTAGCCTGTTTACAATGTAAGGGAGGGAGAGAGGCTACTTGCCTGCTATTACTCCATTTTGTTGATTGTGTTTGTTGTACTCTGCTGCCATCAACGTTTGCCTTCTGCCACGTGCCACGCTGTCTCACAACCAGCCAAATATGGACTGAAATCTCCACAAACTGTAAACTAAATAAATCTTTCCTTCCTTAATTTTGGGCATTGGGGATTTTGTCTCAGCAATGAGAGAAAAGTAACCAAGACACTGGGATATGTCCTGAGAAGGTCCTGATCCTTCCACTCTCTCTTATTCCTGGTCACAGGGATGTGACTAGCCACACACTTCCTTTGCATGATATTGGACTCTGCTTTGCCTAACCACAGCCAGCAGGTGATGGTGTCGCATAACTGTGGCATGAAAGCTCTAAATCTGTAAGCCAAGACACACGATCCCCCTTTGGAAATTGTTTATCTCTGATAATTCATCACCGAAGGAAAACTAACACTGTAGGATATTCTAAGGGTTTTGTCAAGGGTTAATGGCATGCACTGTGCCTTGTGTTATGAAGAACAGCTCCAACGCTCCGAAAATTGTGTATCTTTTACTCATGAACAGTAAGATCTGTCAGTCTCCAGAATTACGATTTCTAACATGCTATATAGTGGGAAACATAGAGTATGAAACCATTTCTGATTTTTTCACTAGTAATACATATTTAATACATCACATGTTTTCAAAGCTCTATAGCTTTTTTAAAAAAGTTTTATTTTTAAGACAAAAGAACCCAGCATAACACAGAAACAATACAGAATATACCAAGTTATAGAGAAGATAGTAGGGAATTGGCACTGGATGCTGTATAACATAATGTTATCTTTGTATTTGTTATAACAAAATCAATAAAGAATATACGAATTACAGAGACAATAGGGAACCATCACTGGATGCTGTATTACATATTGTTGTCTTTGCATTTGTTAACACAAAAACAATAAAGAAAATACTGGATTACAGAGAAAATAGTGGGGGTCACCACTGGATGTTGCATTACATAATGTTATCTTCGTCTTTATTACTCAGCTATATAGATGATGCTCGTTCAATTAATCAACTTTCTCCGCTTCACCACCGTTGTTCTACCGCCCTGTCAGTGACCTTCCCACTGGTATTAACTGCATTTTTGGTTTATTTACTCCCTCATGCTCTTGCTTTGGGCAGAGGGCTTGCCAAAGGGTGCTTCTCCGCTTCCTGCCACGGTAATTTGTGTACACCCACGTAATATACAGCATGTTTAGGAGCAGCCAAGTATAGCTTTCTGTGTTGACTGAGTTTGCCACAAATATACATTCTGTACTCAGTACACCTCAGTTGCTTCTCGACATTGGCAATTATGAATAAAGCTACTATACAGAGAGATGTGCAAGTGTTTGTGTGAGCATTTTTTCAGTTTACACAAGGATAAATAGCCAAGGACATCATTACTGATTTTACTGTGTGGGTATTATTATTATTACTATCTATTAGCCAACTATGTGAAAAATGGCTTTTTCTTATTATATTCCTAAAATCCATGAATATTCACTTTTGTAGGATTCTGCTTGCCTATCTCAGAAGCATCTTAAGAATCCAAATGCCCCAACCTAAACCCACCTGCACCTTTCTAAAGACATACACCTCAGTAAAATAATATTTATCTGTAAACTTAAGATAAAATACAAAGAGTCTCCACTATGTATCAATTTCTTACACAGGAGTCATATCCAAATGTGGCACATGTGATTCTGATTATCAAATGTTTTCTTTTCTCTTCTGTGCTGGTAGATTTCTGAACAAGCTCAAAGGCCAGTGGCCATCCTCTCATGTGAGTGCCCTTAGCTTTACCTTATCTTTTATATCTCATGTTCCTTGGGACCTGTAAGTACCTAACTGAGTATACAATCCCAATAAATTTTGCTTTAATATAATTAATAATATTTTTAATAGATTAAAAGCATTTGCTTTTCCTAATTTGTTTTGTTTCATCATTGCCACTTATTTGTATTTCTGTTTGAATGTTTTGTTATTTCAAAAATGTCACAATGATTATAATTTTATTATTGAATGTTAATGAATTAATTAAAATTCATTAAAATATAAATTAAAAAAGAAGCTCTTTAGATTAACCGCTGTCTTAAAATTGCGGCATATTTGAACATAACACATTTAGATAGCAGTTATATTTTTTAAGAAATGGTAGTATGTATAAAGATAATTTTGGTTGTCTTGGGCAGCACCTCAGTGTCTCTGTGTGCCCTGGGGAGGAACAGCAGCAGAAATGAGGAAAAGATAGACAAGAGACAAGTGCTGGGTCAGGTGGGGGCCTCTACCGAATGGGCTAGAGGACCAGAGCAACAGTAGAGGTGTGTATTCATACTCTTGTGAAGTTAGTATCCTGAGACACAATGTTGCCTAGCAACTAATGACTGAAATTGTCCAGGCAGGACGCTTTTCTCAAGACTGAGGTCACTTGACTGCTGTAGGCGCTGTGGGCTTCTTGCCTCCACACATATAATTGATTTCCAGCTTCAGCCGCTCCCAGCAGTACTGGAGTACATCTCTAGCACTTTCATCTTTTTTCTGGGAGTTGGAATAAAATTTGTAGTGACAGACAATTGGAGGCCTTACCATGCTTCTGTGGCCTCATGGCATCCAACCAAGCTGAACATTTGTTAATAAGTAGAAGTTTGAAGCTCAGGCTGATGATAAAGTTAACATAGAACTATAAATTTTGCTTGGTAAGTTTTAATGGGATACTAAGATATAAATGAAATATAACCAACAGTTTATTTAGAAACCCGCAACAGAATAAAAAATAAAAGTTGAAAAAAAAATTCAAAGATAAAGTAAGTTTGTTTTCATTACATTTGAAAAGAGTACAATCCAAGTAGTTTTGAGACTGCTTTGTGGAAATGAATTTAACTTTTGTGTTTGCTAAATTACCCACCACAGTTATGTCTAAATGCCTCAAAAAGATATTGTAGTCAATCCCCGGACTGTAGATTTTATGTTCTCATGATCCCATCAGAGTTCAGTTATTGCTCTATATAATACTGACATCTTTCTAGAATTCCACCCAAAGGAACAAAACCTATAATAACCACGTGCTACATGTATATAGTCCAGTCCATCAATTTAGTATAACTCATGAAGGATATGACATTTGGAGGCACCACTCTACCACAGAAATTAGGTAATAAACAATCTAACTCCTTTATTCCTGGTTAGTCTCTGATATTGTTTTAAACTTCACACTTTTTTTTTTTTGCTTTCATTCTATACCCGGAGGGATTCATAAAGTATACACTGATCTCGGGTTCCAGTAGGAAAACATCCTTCAGCTGTCGGACCAGCATGGAAACTTTTCCCCATTAACACTCGTATCCTCTACAACAGCTCACCTCACTCCTGCTTGGCCCAAGTTAGTGGGTCCATGAATTGCCCAGTTCTTCCTGGAGTGATGAATTATTTATATTGGCAGCTTTCGGTCTTTTAGTTTGAGCCTCTTTTTGCTTAGGAATCTGCCCTCCTTTTGCTGCATCTACACAACAAATTCAAACACATTCATATTGAAATTTGGACACAAAAGTTAAGATATAAATTATTACTTTCCTACCTTATTTCTTGGCATATTTTAGATTGGCTCCTTTTTGTACAGCAGATTCACTGTATAAAATAATGGTGTCCCCGTGGCTTATTCCTTTGATCCTATCTACCTGCTTTTCACAGTTAGCAATGCTGATGGAGGCTTGGTTCCGAGCCACATCTCCAACGCAGCCCTGAGGGTCTAAGTAACTGTTCTCCCTTCCCGCTGAGGTGTCGCAGGTACGCAGAGCCACGTTGTTCTTGCTGCCTGCCACCTCTCCCCCTCCACCTGGGCTCTGCCTCCCCTCATTCCTGCGGAGGGTGCACCCTGCTGTGTGCACTCTGTCTGCTCTCCTCAGCACCACCTGCCACATCCTCCTCGCCATCTCTCCCTTCTGCCTCCTGCCACTTCTCTCTCACTCAACAAGCACTTGATCATCCCTCATGGAGAAAATTTTATCTTGTTCTTTTGTAGACTTGCTGCCTAATGACTATGTCAAAGGTCTCACCTTTCCCCACAAGTCAGTTATAACTGCATTTACTTAGTAAAATCCACCTTGATTCAAGGAGGAGTTAGGGGGACATTTTCTCACCACTATGAATGTGCATATTTGCAGTTTTACCAATACACAAATCTTGATGAAAATCAGAAAACCCTTTTCGTTTTGGACTTCTGTCAGCTGTTTCCTATGTCTTTTTCCTTGGGTTGAACAAAATACTTTAGAAGGATAAGCTGTTTTATGGAACTTTAGATTTCTTGTGAAATCAACAAATAAATCTTTGCTGATTGTTATTAACTTCCCTTATATTTTCTTACCTAAAGCATAGTTGACTAGACATATACTTTTGGATTCACTGCTCTGGGTACATTCTTCACATAATTTAAAAGAGGATGAATCTATTTTCCTTTCTGGATATTTAAAATATAACTTGAACATATCTTTCCGCTATATAACTGGAAACATTTTCTGACACCACACCCCCAGTTTGAAATGGTGCTATCTCAAAAATTCCTGGAGCACCAAGTGGTACAAGTGGTGGGAATTTCCCTCTCTTTCCTCAGAAAAGCTCTGTGCTTGTTAGGTAGGTGTGATCCCTCAGCTCCAAACGTTCCCTCTCTGCAGTGCTTTCTGCTGTGGCACGGGACCCTTGGAAAGAATATCTCTATTCTTGTGGCTGGCTCTTGCATAGGGTCTGTATATATCTAATTACAAGGAGATGAAAGTTTGAGGAGGAGAAAGGGACCTGATCATTCCTGTAGGCATTCTGTGTTTTCCTAATAACAATCCCCTCCCACAGTGGGACTTCTTTCCTATAGCAACAGCTGGATTTAGTTTGCAGTTTTTCCAACGTAAGAAACTTCAGTTTCGTTGTGTCCTTTCAGGGTTGGTGGCATCATCCCGTTTCAGGATTTTTTTTAAACAAAAATTTTCATTAATTTGATCCTGAATACACAAATGAAAGTTTTCTTCCTCACCTACCTTAGTCTATTTGGATTGCTTTTATAAACTGCCAGAATCGGGGTGGTTTGTGGAGAAGAGAGATTTACTTTTCAGAGATCTGCAGACTGGTTAGGACCTGCTTCCCATTCCACAGAGAGGTGTCTTTTCATTGTGCCTTCAAATTGTGAGCGGAGCTCTCCAGCATCTCTTCTGTAAGGGCTCTGATGCCGCTAATAAGGGCACCACGCTCTGGCTTAAGAACTTAATGAAGTTGCTATCTCCTAACACTATCCTATCAGAGGTCAGCATTTCAAATATGGATTTTGAAAGAAAACAAATATTCAGCACACAATGTTATCTTACTGTAGACATGAATTATGCTGACTCCTTCCTGTCACAGACTTTACCCACTGCATGATACAATGAAAGTTATGTGGACAACAAGGTACAACAAAGATTCTGCAGGAATATCACTTCATGTGCTTTGCAGGCGTGCATAGGAGAATAACGAGTTCTGTCCTCTTACATGCACGGGGAAGAGCACACCGGAGGAACTGGCCTTACTTCCTCTCAGCAAGTATCGAGGGGGGGGAGATAGAGAGAGAGGGAGAGAGAGAGACTTAGACTTTTGCTCTTCGAATATGAATTGGAAAAGTTCCTGGGTCCTGACTTTAACATTTTAAAATATATTTAAGTCTTTCTAAGAAGCAGAGAAACCTCAGACCTTCTGATTTTTATGATTTAGAGATATTTTAAAGATCTGGACTTTATACTTCATAAAATCTAACCACCGTGGAAGATAATATTCCAACTTCTCTGGAACTCTGAGGCTTAACCTCAGGACCGAGTCTATAATGTAACTATCGGGTGCGCCAATACTCAACTCTAAAAAATGAACATCAATTAGTCATCACGTGCAGAGAAAATGCTTCTACATATATAAAACCAACCTGCCTATTTATATCACACACATGTCTGTGTTTAAAGAAGTACTGAGAAATTCAGCTTTATATTCCTACAGTGACTGTCATGCTTCTTGGAGCTCAGCATCCCAGTGTCTACTAAGCAGTGCCCATATTTTGTGTTTTTTTTAAATTTTTGCCGAGTATGCCCATCTAAATTTCTTGGTTTTAATAATTACAAGCACTTTTCTTTATCTACCCAGGTCCATGTTGCTATTTTCTACTACTACACATATTCCTTATAATTATCTAGTCTAAATATTTGTATTTATTTGGCAAAATCTTACCTTTGTCTTAGACAAAGAGGCAGTGAGTTTTCACTGCTTATGTCTTCGCCATTGCACTTAATTCCTCCCTGAAAATACCCTTAAGAAATTCTGTGATTTGGATTCTTGTCGCCAGTAAAGTGCATACATGAATTTAAAAACAGGATGAATTCACTTTATTAAAAATTGATGGTTGAAACTGATATGTATAATTATATATCATTTAAAAATTAGATTTTTGCTAAATGTGAGTTGACTGAAAAAACATTTTGTCAGTTCTTTTTTTGGTTCCAATTTTTGTATTTACTAGTTCATGTCTGCCATACATAATAATTGCTTTCCTTGTGGACAGTCTGTATACGAACTTAACACATCTTTTAGAGCTATATCCACATGGCCCCCCAAAGCCTCATGCAGTTATATTTGGGTCACTTGTGAGTGAATGGATCATGCTGGGCTAGTGCATTGGTTGCTTTAGGGTAGTTCTGGGTGTAGAAGGTGGACTTACTGAAGAGGGAACCGCACCTCTGTGGGACCAAACAATACGCATTGAACCTGGATGGAATAAGAAAGGAGAGAATGCAGGCACATTGCTCCGCCTGCCGCGTATGGACTGTTTCTCCTTGGAGACGCTCTTCTGCATTCTGCCCTACCTGGGAAGCAGCTGGCTATGGACTAAAACCTCTACAAACTGTGAGCTAAATAAACCTTTCCTCCTTTAACTTGTGGGTGTTGTATGCTTTGCCCAGCAATGAGAAAAGTAACTAAGATAATATCTTAATTATTTTTTACCCTTTTCTTCTCTTTCCTGTCCCTGTCCCTCCATTTCTTGGTCCTGTTTCCACTTCCAAAATATCTGTCTCCCTGTTTCATGTTATCTACTTTTAACTTTGCTCTTTTGTTTATATTTTGGTTTGTTCATATAAGAGAAATAATGTGTTATTTAATCTTGTGTGTCTGATGTATCTCACTTAACATTATGGATTCAAGTGTATCCATTTTCCTACAAGTGACTTAAATGTATTCTTCTTTATGGCAGAGTAGTACTTCATTGTGTATAAATGCAACATTTTCTTTATCCATTCATCTATTGATGGAAAGATAGGTTGCTTCCAAGGTGTAGCTGTTATAACCTGTGCTGCTGTAAACATTGGTATGAATGTATCACTGTAACATGATGTCTTAATTTGTTCAAGAAAGTACCTAAAAGGGGAATATCTGGGTCACATGGAATGACTAGTGTTAGTTCTTTGAGGAATCCCCATACAGATTTCTTTGGTGGTTGCACCACTTTACATGCCCACCAGCGGTACTGAAGGGTCACTTTTCCCCACAGCCTTATCAGCATGAGTTATTATTTCTCTATGAAAGCCATCATTTCCTTAGAAAAGTGAGATCTCAACATTGTTTTAATTTGCACTTCTGTTGTCACTGGAGATGTTAAGCTTTTTAATGTATTTATTGGCCATTTGTACCATTGAAAAGTGTCCATTCACTTCTGATAGGTGCAATGGCCCAAGTACCCACTGCTTGCTAGACTGACCCCATGCTTGACCCTGATTCACCTCAAACAGCTAAAGTCCATGTATGCTAACAAAATTACTGTTTAAAGTTTCCTTGCTCTTTCTCAGAAAGAACTCAAAGAGCATTGCCTGTCCCTGCCAGAAACAGGACACTTACCCAAGCATAACGTGCCCGCTGCACCCCTGTATTCATTGTGGTTTTTGTGTTTTTTGTCTTCATAAGCCCTGCATACAATGGGCTCGGGGCTCTCGCTTCTCAGCCTTGAAGCAGAGGCATGAGTGAGGTTCATTGGGCTCAACTATTAAAAAGCTTTGCTTCAAATTCCAATTGACTATTTGGGAGTTCTATTGTTCATGGACCCGTCTCAATACGGATTATTTTATTTGCCAAAAAACAAAATTCTTTGCCCTTATTCATTCCTAGTTTCTTTCTCTGTTCACTTTATTCATGTCTTCTGAGACTTTCATCATACCTGTTATGGATTATTTCACATTGGCCAACAAAACTTTTTGCAACCTTTTTAACCTTTGTGTCATAATGAATGCTCTCCGTGGTGTGGCTTTACTTTCCTTTTTTTTTTTTTTCTTGCTGATGCAGATTTGTTTCCTTCTGTTATGTAGCCTAAATTGAAATCTTTATTTCAATTACTTTCAGACTTTTGATTATTTTTGAGAGGCCTTGATTTGGTGAAAATATTTCATCTTTTTATCCAGTTTTCTCCTTTCCATTTGGAGTTTTCAACATATTAATTATAGTTTAAAACTTTGGCCTGATAACTGTACTTCTATGTACTGGTGAATTAACTAAATATCAGACTTGCTACTTTTTCATAAGCCTCTAAATATTTCCCAAGTCTTTTTTTTTTTTGCGGTACTGGGGATCGAACTCAGGACCTTGCGCTTGCTAGGCAAGCGCTTATTCCACTGAGCTATATCCCCAGCCCCCTATTTCCCAAGTCTTTAGACATTTTACTGTAAAATGCTGCTCGGATTGTGGTAAATATTGCTTGCCATAGAACACATTTACCCTTTATTCTGTCAGGGGGCCATAGCAAGGAGTTAACAGCTTGATTCAAAGAATTGAGCTGACCAGAGTAATGTTATGAGGCAGTTGAGGAGAGTTTTCTTTAAAGGTTGCAAAAAATTTTCTAGAATATTCTCCTCTGGAAAAATACCAGCTAGACAAAACTTTATGCATTTAAAATGTTCATATGTTCAGACTAGGGCCACTTGATAACCATCAAGGTAATCTAACTGATTATATATATATATATATATATATATATATATATATAATAGGAATGTATCCATAAATATATCCAGCAGCCTGAAATCTTGGATACCTTAGATTCTGTTTAGTATAATGAATTTTTCCCTTATACCAAGCCTCTGTTTACTGATTATTTATGAGTTGCTATGTAGCATAATTTTTTATATACTTTTCATTTTTAGATTATTATTCAGAATCCATATTCTGACTTTAAGTTTCTATATATGTGCCTTCTGCTTAAAATGAGCAAAAAGTATGATTTGGGAAATGAAATAGAAATTTAGTTTTCCAGAATATTTATATGGACACTAAAATATTAAAATATCTATAGATCATTGAAATAATCTTTTACATAAGACAAAACCAGTAGCCACTCATAATAATATTTTTTCAGTATGTACTTCACAGGAAACTATAAGAATGACCATGTGGTTTGAAGATAAAAATATCACATTTTTGTCATTTTGGTAGGTGTTGCATAAAATGTTAGGTTGTTGGAGACCACTACAAAGTGGCTGTGAGCAGGAATTAATATTAACCAATTGGCTTTCCGTGTTCACTTGTTAATCTGTGCAAGGCCTAGGCTCCTTCTCTGGAAATGGCAGACTTATAGTAAGTGAACCTGGGTGAGTTACTAATCTCTGCTAAAATCTGAGTGGTGGAGGAAGCTAGAAAGCCTCAAAGGACAAAACAAGATCACAGCCAAGGACACCGGTCTCATATCCCAACTAGATGAAGACTATAGCCTCAGGCATCTCATTCTTCAGTGGATTAACTTCATACCTTACTTAGAGAAGTCCTCGAGTGGTTCTGCCCCTTCTTGCATACTCCCCTTCCTTCTGATAACCAAATACATATAGGTGACCCAGAGAAGGTTGTGGTCTTATCCCTGGGAGACTCTCAAATTCTGTGAGAAGGCTTTGATGCTCCTGGGGCCGCGAAATCATTCCATTTGCCTCTTATTTAGCTTTTGCCATACATTCATTTCAGAGATTGAGGACCGGATCAGTCCGCAATAACTAAGGGATATTACTAACACAATATTGGATCAAATCACTACTATACATTTGATGTTTTAAATTTTGTGAGACTTACAGGAAAGAAATACACAAATGGTATATTACTGAGCATCATTTCTCATTTGGAAAAGACAGACACATCCTTGATGAAGATTCTCATTTTTTACACTCCATTTTCCACACACTTTTGGAAGCAATATCCAAACACGTCTACCTATGGGTGTGGAGGCAAAAAGAATCTAGCTTAAACCTCTAGCTTTCACGGCTCCTGGAATATTCCAGTAGCTCCACATAATTCCTCATTTCTGTTGACATAGGAAGACAGTGACATAAAAATGAAATCTCTGATGGACTACTTACACAAAGGAAAATCAAAGGTTTGCCTTCTATTGAATATAGCACTAGAAAAACTTTGTACACATTCTGGATGGATTACAGATTTGGTCAAACATTAGTCTCAATTTCTGAAATTTGTCCTCTTGATATTAAGCATTTTATCCATAGTATTTATGACTGCATACAACAGTATGTAGTAGCACAATAGCAGTGTTATGTATGTTGCTTCTGGAGAAAGAACAAAGAAATGAGCCAGAGGTAACTATCATGGGCAAACAGATTATGCTCTCTGTGTCCTAGGAAAAGATCTCCAACTTGCATATCTGAAAAAGAGGAAGAGAACCTCTGCTTCAGCATTTGGCTGACCAGAGCAGACTCTGCAGCACCGCTGCCATTTGCTTCCTTCTTATCCGTTTATCATCCAAGGCGTGATCAATAGGTGTCTGCAAGTTCTGACCTGTGCTGTGTACCTAAACCCCGATTTTCCTGTGTCAAAACTGCTCAAACTGGCTTCTTCTGGAAACGTACTTATAATCACTCCTAGGAATCAGCACATGCCCAGACACTAACAAATGGGCTTGCTTTAAATTTTTATTTAATGCCTATGAAATACCAGGAGCATAGGTAATGTGGTCTATGATGCTTTCATGTAAAAATAGATTAGTTTAATAAATTTCATTCCTTCAAAGATATCCTTATACTATATAGAAGGGGAGATATCTTTTGAATAACTCAGACAAAATGTACCATTTTAAGAAAATATTTAGGAGAAGGTCTGTTATAAGGTATATATTAATATACATACAACATACATACATATATGCATGATTTATGATTGCATATATGTAGACATAGGTGTATGTGACCACTAAATTTCTTCTTTGGTTCACCTTTTTATAATTGTTTTTACTCATTTGCATACATTTTTGTGATTTATTCTCTTTAGACTAAGTTGTGAATGTGTACAAGCCACTAAAAGTCATTCTTGAACACTACAGAAATGAATGACAAAGATGCCAGGTATGGTGTCGCACACCTGTAATCCCAGCACTCAGGAAGCTGAGGCAGGAGGATCATTGTGAGTTCAAGACCAGCCTGGGCTATCAAGTGAGCTCAAGGCCAGCCTGAATTGTATGTTGAGATCCTGTCTCAAAAAGCTAAAAAATAAGATGAAATAGATTAATCCTTTCACTACAGCTCTTGCAAAAATTGCTACTATTTATGTCATAAAAATAGAAAAATAAAAGCAGTAAATATATATGCCAAATAATATCCCATATACAAAACATTTTGGCATTGTATTTATCCTCAAGAATAGCATCAGAGAATGTGATCCATTAATGGAGATTACTGTACATAAAAGAAATGACATCACTATTTAAATTCCTTTTTTCATTTTTCTTTAATCTCATTTAGAAATAACTCGTCAAGAGCAAATTCAGCATTTTGTTTTAAAATATTATCAAAGAAATCACATTTAATTTTGAAAATTAATCAAATAAAGATAATAGCTTCCCTCAAATTATCTTGAAGTTACCATTACAAGAAAATTAACGGCATAAATTAAACGCTTTCTCATTGTCAATCTGCTGCTGAAGAATTCAGGAGGAAAGGTTACCATAAGTTCATCATCATGCACCATGTTAGATTCTAGTTATTTCACAGAAAGGGCTTCATTTCAATTTTAAAATTCCCCAGGATACGCACTATGGTTGCTCCTAGAGATGTCGTTATAAAGAGCAAAATAATTGTCAGTTTTCTGGTTGACATCAAGAGAACATGCAAAGCTGAACTCCCTTAGACAAGGAGCAAAATTCCCAAGTGTCAAACATGCAGACTCTCGTCCCTTGTATGCGTTACTAAGGAATCATAATAATTTTTCAGACTGAATAAGCTGGGATCATTAAACAGTTTTTACACAGGACTATGGGTAGCTTCTACTAATTGTATTACAATTTCATTTAGAATGAGCCTTAATGTTTCTAACTGCCTGAAATTTTTAGACCTAAGTGTTTTTTTTAAAGGATTTTTAAAGGAGCACAATGAAGAATAGATAGTTGAAAGCAGGGAAATATTTCTCAAACTGCAAAAGGAACAGGAGATGGGCACAGTGAAGACAGAGAAATGGCTCAGCAAATTGGGCCTAAGTTGATTTCTCTTTAAAATTAAATATAAATAAAAATCTTGATAGGTTTGCATAATAAGCAACTGTTTCCAACATTAGATATATTTTTGAATTCAACTGATGCTTATTTCTTGCTCAGATGGTCATGGTAAGTATTAACACATCCTTTAAAAATCTTTCTCTGAACAGTCATCACAGATATGAACAAAATAGTGGGTAAGTAGAGATCTGTATTATTTCTAAAATCGACACTAGTATCCATGGAACATCTTGGTGGAACGTATAAAATAGTAGCCATTTCTTACTTAGAATTCACTGTGACACTCTTCCAATTGCTTTCTTTACATTGGTTTTACACTTCTTTATATTCATCACTTCATAGCAAGTATGGTATCCTCATTATTTCTATTTTATTAGTCAACACAGGTCCAGAAATAACTTTACCCAACATTTACACTCAGGTATTCAACCTTTATAGTGTCAGATTATGAGCCAAAGAATCACAGTATTCTAGTATATTGATATTGTATACTAGTATCCTGTCCTTGAGGTTATCACTGACAACATAGACTGCAGGAAGACCAACTATAGGAAAGCAGTAAGAAAACCTTGCTCAGTACAGGTGAAGGTTAAGTTCTTGGAAACAAGTTTCAGTGACAGCACATTAAGACATCAAGTCTGTTGATTCTGGTTTGTCTTCTTAGCATCATCATCATCATTTTTAGGATAATCTTTTGACTGTTTCTTGTTATTTTTCATGATTACTGATGCAATAATCAAGTACACCACATTATCTTCAAGCCCTGCTATCTTTACTTTTGACTTTATCTTGTCTACTGTTGAGAGTTTCGAATTTTTTCTGTGAGTTGTTGAAGTTTCCTTTCCAAGATTTCTTTTCCATACTTTGCATAACTTGTCTCTTAACTAAAGTTCTTTCTCTCATCCTGAATGTCCTGTCTTTATTTCTTCAGTTCTTATTTGTGACTATCTTAGGCTCACTGATCATCTCATTCTTGATTCAGCTTGTTATTTGTCCCTGCTTTGATCTCTCTAATCCTTTTAACAGTCAGGTATTTTTTTTCTTTGTCTGGAATTTCATCTGCTTCTATCTATTGCATTATTTTGGGCGGAAGTTAGGAACGTTAGCAGGTGTTTTCTGCTCAGTTTTATCATTATTGTTGTGGTTGTTTGAAGATATGTACATCATATGGGAAGGGTGTCGCTGGCATTGACACATGAGGCTCTGTGTGGTGAGCATCTCTGCTATGTGCCCAGGATTGTACATGTGTATCTGTGTGACAGTCTCCTACTTTGTTGTGAATTATAGGTTCAGCCTCTAACACTGCTGAGAAGAGAAACAAAACACCAGATACAAGAACAATTGAGAAGTAATCACTATATAATATCAGATAATGAAGCACTTGTATTAAGAGCTCTATTAGAACAGCCATAAAGTATAATACATTACAAAATTAAATGATATTTACATTAAAGTAAGAGAAAGAAGGCAAAACAAAAGATAAAAGAGAAAGAAATGGAATGCAGAAGAAGTTGTGTGCGACAAAGTACAAACAGCAGAGAAAGGAAGAGTTTATCAAGACAGATGTGAGACAAGCTAAGGAGATTATAGCCAAATGTTGAAATGATGGTCAAGATAAGTTATATATCACTAAGAAACATCTATTGGTGTGGGTATATGTGACTGGAGAAGCATGAATGTTAGAGAAGCCATAGCAGAAAATTTACATGTGCAGCTATATCTATGTAAACATGTATTCAAAAGAACAACCTTAATCAAAGAAGCAGTTCAAAAGAAACAAGAGAAGAGAGAGGACAGTGATCCTGCTTTACTCTTGGATAGAATGAATATCTCATAGCAGTGAGTCAAAGCTGGTGTCTTTATACTGCAGTGCTCAGGGTCTTCCAGTGCTTTCAATTCTTGGCTGGGCATTTGAACCATTCTGTCTGGCATGTACATCAGCTCCAGTTCCTGGCTCATACTCCTGACCCAGGTGTGCAACTCGCTCAGCCTGGTCACCTCTCTCATGGACATCAGGCTCTCAGCTCACAGCTGTGGTCACCTTCTGCTGAAGCTTTCTCCCTTCTCTGACTGGAGGGGTCCTTGGGCATGGGCAGGAAACAGCACCTCAACTTCCAATTTTTCAGTATTGGTCAATCGCTTTAGTTTTTGAGCAGAGTAGTGAATTTTTGATATTTTTTCCTCTTGGCTCATTTTAATTCCAGCTCAAGAGTTTAGACAGAATGTCACTGTGCCCATTGTGCTGTCATTGCCATTGGCTATGCCACGGGCTCTCCATGGCATTTCCTTATTTAACATAGTAAATATTAGTAGTCAAATTAGTTAAGTCTCCCATAAAACAATTCTTCAGATCATGACTTATTTTTATGCTCCTAAAGGGTTTCCCTCTTAAAATATTTGAGAGCTACTTCATTAGAAACTGCCTTAGATGTTTTACTTTCTTTCTTCATCCTTATATTCACAATGCATCTTTCTCAGCATCATATGGCTGCCATTTTTCTTAGATATTCACATATTTTTAGGGGGGAGATTTAGTACATATATACTTACCATATTCACAAATAAACTAGTTCTTCATTTGACATGTGTCTTCAATTTTTAAGAATTTTTAGACATTTTATGAGTTTTGCTCTTTCTGTATATTTTTCCATTTGATTTTCAGTCAAATCTTATTTGTCTCCATGCATGATTATACTGTCAACTATTAGATATTCTAGATTACACTTTCAGAGATAACTTGAGTCTTTGATGGTGTCTTTCTCCCAAGAGGATTTACCCAGATTCAGCTGGGCACAAAAATTAAAATACAGGGCCTGCTTCCAACAATAGAGAAGCCTCAATTATTTTTAGTGTGGAGATTAGTGTCTAGAATAAAAATCTGTGCCATTTCTAAGCGGCCATCCACTTGAGAGGACTATTAATTCCAATTTATGTTTTTCATCTTCATGGGTTGCTTACAAGATTAGTTCAGCTTCTCAGCTTCATGAAGATTATCTTCCCATCTGAGAAGACCTTAAAATGATAATAGCATCAAATATTCCTCTTCATCCTCCTCCTGCCCCCTCCCCTCCTCTTCTTCCCTCTTTTCTTCTTCTTCTTCTCCTTCTCCTGCTTCTTCTTCTTTTCCTCCTCCTCCTTCCTCTTCTGCCTCTCCTCCTTTTCCTCGTTTTTCTCTGCTTCCTCCTCCTTCTCATCCTCCTCCTCCTTCTCCTCTTCCACTCACTGTTTTCATTGGTGTCTTCATTCTGAAAGTTTCTGCCTGCCTCAATCTGTTTCTTGTTGTCTTCGTTACTTTTCTCTCATTGCTGAGACAAAATACCTCTTCTCTTCCCTTACATTGTCAACAGGCTACCGCCACCCAGGGGATGTGTACCTCTCACACAATCTCCATGCCCTCCTCTTCCACAGGCTGAGGATGTATGCAAAGTAAGCACCCTGGCTTCCTCCTGAGTCACTCAGCTAAACTTCTAGACTCCCCAGGTTGACACAATGTATCAACCGTAACACTGGTCTTAGCTATCTAGCCTGGTAACTCTCATTAAAAATGCTGTTAAGACTCCAGCTCACTGAAGCCTGCTCAGTGCAGAATTTTACATAGTTCTGTAATGATTTCTTTCTTTCTTTTTTTTATTTTAGAAACATAAAACTACAAAAACATATTGACAAACAGACACCAATTATCATAAAAATAGTACAATCACAACTAATCTATAGACAAGGTGATATGGTCTCAACAGTGGTTATTGCTTTATCCATTGATATCTTCGAATTGTAAATGTATGAACCCATATACAGACATGCAAATTTAGTGAGACAGTTCATCCTCTCAACAACAGAAAAAACACAAAAACCAAAAATCCAAAGACAAGAAACAAAAAAGGCATACAACAACAACAGCAACAACATCAACAACAACAAAAAAACACTGCTTGTAGCTGCTTTACATATTGATATCTTCGAAGTGTGTGTTCAGGCTAACACATACAGATATACACGATTAATCTAATATCCTGTCATCGATTATTGCTTAGCATTAAGTGATATAATACAATAGTAGAGCCATGTTAGCCCTCCTGCATATATGTATATTCATATATATTCATATATACATACATACATTTTTGTCTTTTTCTTTTCTCCTTTCCTTCGTCCCATCTGTTCTTTGTTTTTGAACAGATTTCCTTCATGACTCTTAGTTTATATTCCCACCCTTGGGTTCTTACACCAGTGATACAATACGTTGCCTGCACATGTATCG
>PVLD010000968.1:0-231143 GCA_004027595.1 Dinomys branickii | reverse complement strand
CTCGTCCCATTGCTGTCAGGAACAGGTGGTGATTGCGCAGGCCGCCGAGGCTCAAGGTGCTCACAGAGGGCGTTCAGGGTGAGAGCCGAAGCCCAGTAACTCAGTTCATGCTTCCTGCTTGATGCTGGAGTGAGAAGGGCATGGTGTCGTGTGAGCCACCTCCATCTGCAGCTCTCTCTTGCTGTTGTGCTCCAGTTCCTGTTTGTTCCTTGGCTGGATCCCTGGGAGTTGCTGTGGCTCTGATGTGGGTGCCGATGCACCCCACCGCTCCCCACTGGCAGCCTCCCACAGAGTGGAGAGGCAGGAGGCCACAGCCTCGAGGCAGGCATAGAGCTGGGTGTGGTAGGATGTGTACTGGCTGCTCTGGCTCCACCTTGCCTCCAGGTGCTGATTAGGAAGGTTGCTACAGAGTGGGGACTCCTGGCTTTTGCAACCTGTCATCCTCACACTGGATTTGACCACAGTTCCCAACCACCATTGCCTCT
The DNA here is from genome assembly GCA_004027595.1 of Dinomys branickii. Taxonomy (NCBI): domain Eukaryota; kingdom Metazoa; phylum Chordata; class Mammalia; order Rodentia; family Dinomyidae; genus Dinomys; species Dinomys branickii. Next base: position 230,658 of record PVLD010000968.1, on the reverse strand, counting down.
TTTCCTGGCTGCGCCCTTTCCTCTCCAGTTCTGGGCCAGCTCTTGGAACTCCGTGCTCCCCCAGCCGAGTCGGGAGGCTTCCATGAGCGTGGGTCTCCAAAGCCGCAACTGCAATCGCTGGAACGAGGGCTTGGGCCAAGAGTGTGTTTGAAGCAGTGGCTTCCTCTTTCTCCATCTCTTCTCTCTCCGACTGTGCCGCGGCATCTGGTGTATGTTTCTAACCTAGCCCTGGAAGTGGATATCACTGAGGGGGCCTTGGCCCACAGTGTCCCTTCCCTCCACAACTCTGCTGCCCCCATCCTCAAAGACAGTTCACGCTACCTAATACTATAAATCTTGTTAACTTGGTGTTTAATTTTAGCTTTCAAAGATTTTTACCACAGTCCATAGAAGAAAACATGCTTTACCATCTAGTATTCTGTCTCTGTCTCTATCTCTCTCTCTCTCTCTCTCTCTCTCTCTCTCTCTCACACACACACACACACACACACACATGCACACTGCAGTGCATTTCAGAAACCATATTAAACTTGTGCTGTCCCCACTGCAGTGGCATTTTCTGTATTCTCTTCTCTCCCACTGAACTTTTTGTTAATTTTTATTAGCACGTTTGCCATATAGAATGATCACATCTGTCCAGGAGAATTTGTACCTGCACGTAAAATACCTGAATTCTTTTCTTCCCCACTCCTGTTCCCCCGCTTTAGCCCTTCTTCCCCTCTGTTCTACTGAATTGTTTTAAAAAACTGATCGCATCCCACTAAATTGCCAAGTATGAAGAAGAAAGGACAGAGAGTAACCTACGCATAAAAAGGGCAGTGGATTCGTTACACTGGAAGTGTTTCCTGCCGCAACTAGTGAAGGAGCCATTGGTACCTTCTTCCCACTCTATCTGTCGTTGATCACAACAGAGGGGCCAGTGCATGTCCAAGAAGACAGGCTGCTCACTAAGCTGAGGGCAGGTGCCTCCCTCAAGGAAGTTGATGCAAAGATCTCCAGGGGCAGGACGAACCTCTAGAAAGAAGAAGACACCTGAGTTTTCTGACCACCAGTCACTTGTTTGGCCCACACCACATGAGGTTATCATGCACCTCCTGAGGTTACTTTCCTAGTCCCTGTTATCCGGTCCCAGGCTTATAAGGCCTCACACTTCATGAACAGTTTGTAATGCCATGGACTGCTTTCACCTGACCGCCTGGTTGTTAGCCTTACACAGTATCTGGGTTTTTGGGAGGTGGCTCTTAAAGACTTCAGAATACATCTCTAATGATAGTCATTCAGCATCCTGATGAACCAAATTGAAGGATTATCTAAATAGCGTCCCAGTGAGTACTATTTCTAGTCTACTCTCTCTCACAGGATGGCTTCGTTTGCTGTCTTGCTGGCATAATAAGGGAGAAACTAATAGCTGGGAGCATCTACCAGGCACCTTCCCAGATTGCTGTCTTATCTCTCCACCATTCCAGGTCACTGGCAGAGGACACAAACTAAGAACCGGTAGGCAGCACCAAGATATAAAGGCTGGAGTTTCCTATTCACCAAACCAAGTGAAATGGGGATTTTGAAATAAATCTTCAGGCAATTTACAAAAGCAAAAACAACCAGGAAGAGCATCCAAAAACTGTTCTCCTTGACCTGCATTTTATCTGATAAAGGCAGGAAAGCCACAGAAATGGGACACAGGGTATTTAAAGGATTGTTTCCTGATGGCAGAAGGAAGGACAAACACATATATGAAAACTTTAAATTATGCCTTTGAAATGATTCCATGTTCTAAGTGGTCTTGCCGTTTGATTGAGAGCTTGTGGGCAAATTCACCAAGTATTTAAATGAAACATTCCACAAGTTCAAGGAAGTTAGATAAAGGATTGTGCCACAGGAAAAAAGAGATTAATGCTATTTTTCCCGTTAAAATGAGTATTGAAATTAGAATGCCTTAATTAATACCCAAAAGTCACATGTGAATTATAGACATGAAATATTGAGTCTTTAAGACATTTTAAATGACTGGAATAGTTTCCTTTTGACACTTAATAAAAATACTTTCACAAAAAAAAAAATACTTTCACATTTATAGCTGAAGTAGAATAGAGCTGTGTATAAGCTGTTAATCACATTTGATATAATCAACGAAGTATTTCTGTATTTATCGTACTACAACTTTGAATTTGCTATTTGTATTTTAATTCTCTTTAATCAGCTAGAGAAATAGCTAATGAATAGCTGTTTGTATGGATTTTCACTGCTTCCACATACCATAAATTAATCAAAGATGACGAAGTGATGAGCTAGTAGAATTTACTTGAATTTGCTTGTCTTTTAACTTTGCACCTGTTGTCCTTGTCACCAGGGGTAGCGCAGTGAATACCCTCTCTACCTGGGTAGAGGGTTAGGCTCTGGGGAGTTTCCAGTGTCATCGACCAACACCAAGAATGAACAAAACTTCGAGTCCAGAGATAGCCCCGTGGAATGGCTTTTGGGGACAGAACTTCCCAGAGCAGAGCATTCACATCACCCTCAATTTGCCACACTGAGTTCTCTTGCCCAAAATAAACTGTGAAGCAGCAAAGACAAGTCACCATCCAAAGCTTATCCTGCCTCTGACCACAGACTATTACTCCACAAAGGAAATGAGAAAAGTCAGTGATGTTTTATATGCTGTCAGCATGATTCTGACAGCCTCAATAAATTTCCTTTCAAAAATTTAATATATGATATCGAGCCTTCCCTGTTCCTACTTGGTTAGAGTGCATTACATCTTCCAGGCCATATCTGGCCCTCCAAAGGATATACTATACTATTACCTTTAATTATGGCATCTAGACAATTCATAACAGTCTGAAACTATAAAGCTATAAAGCTGCAATTGGCCCAAGGGCCCTATTCCTTGTTCTAGAAAATAGGAGGAGCCATGTCTTATAGCAGCCTTAACTCCTGTCTGTACTCCACACACTAAGAATCTTTTAAGTTGTCCTTACGTCCTGGCACAAGCATGTACCAAACTGTTAGGAGTATGTGAGGTTCAAGACATGAAGGCAAAAGAGGGCTGGATTATTTACTGTTAAACTGACAGGAAATGGCCAGAGCCTAAGTGTGACTGCTCTCACTTGGGTAAAAGAGGATAAATTAACTTCTTTATAGGAATTCCTTTCTGCATTCTTTAGAAAAAAGTTTTCCATGAATGCTCATATGATTAAAAGGGCTGGTTGGGGGCTCAACAACTTTGACATTGTCCTTTGAAGGAATGAAGCCATTGAATAAACTGATTTCCTCTGAGAAAAAGGATCATTTATAATAATATATCTGCAGAAAATATTCCCCGCAGATTCTGTAAGGAATGTGGCAAGGCAGAGACCAGCTGAGGCCACCAGACTTGTGTAAAGGCAACACGGCGCGGAACTCCTTGTGCCCAGGTGCAGACAGAGAGAGGGCAAAAAGGCCATCTGTAGGGAGCAAAGAGAAGTGGGCTTTTTTTATAGGGCTTGAAAGAAGGCAAAGGACATTAGGTGGGGAGATCTTAGTAAATACCTGTGGTCAAAGTTCTCTGGATGTTTTGTGCCTCAGTGGGCAAAGTCCTGGAGGCATTCGGTGGGTGCAAATGTTTGGGTAAGTTCAGATGTCGGGGTGTTTTGAAAGGCCCCATGCTCCACTCTGCCTCTTTTATGACACCCTGTGTTTGCGGAGGGCATCTGCGCTGAGCTGGGCACAGTGCCTCTGCTGACAGGCAGGCCAGGTACCGGGACAGTCATCTCTGAATCAAACCTTGTGTTCTGGTCTTTTTGTTATTATAAGCAAAAGCGAAAAAGAAGGAAAAGGGAGATGGGTGCCATTTCTCAACACTGCTTCCTGCATGGCACATGGGCTGAGCGGCCAACCTAGTGGGAAGGAAAATTGGGGGAAACTTTTTTATGGAGGGGAGGAGAAGAGCAAGAACTGCCAATCCGTGATTGTCGGGAGGCCGCCTTGTAAGAGCTATGACTGGAGTCTGCAAAGACAGGGCACGAACAAGGGCAGGAAGATGATACAGACCAGCGGTCCTCCTAAGGGAGGGAGCCATCAGGCCCATCTAGAGGACCTGTAAGAGGGGCTGTAGAGAAGGAGATGTGTTGTGTGAGGTGGGTGACAGACAGGCAGAAGGAGGGCAGATCAAGGGGGAGGGCCTGACTGATAAGGCCGGAGAGGCTGTGCGGAAGAGGGGAAGGGAACAGTACGGCATCTTCCAAAGTCAGGACCGAGTAGCGGGTAGTAGACGGGGAATAGAAGAGAAGAGGGTATGTGGGTTGGGCACTGCAGGATGGACAGGAAGGACTATCTGGTTGATAGCGCAGACATCTGGTTTTAATCTATCGTTGTTGTCTGCTTTTTGGATGGGGGGAATTGATAGGGACGAAAAGACCCCATTGGAGCAAGTGAGAGATAATCGGTTCCAGTCCTGTCAGGGCTTGATCAGAGACAGGGTAATGGTGCTGGGAGGGGTGGGGTGATCTGGCTGCAGTGGGATGGAAGAAGTGTTTGACTGAGAGCCAGGGAGAGGGAGGAGGCGTTTTAGACTCTAGGGTCCAGATCTGGGGAGATAATGGTGGCTCTGAGTGAGGCCAGAGAAGGAAAGAAGAGAAAGCCTGAGCTGACAGAGGAGTCCTGTGAGCTGTTCAGGTGATACTGATCTAAGGAGAAATAGGTCATGCAGTGAGTGGGCACCGGAAGACCAAAGAGCGTCGCAGCTCGGTGATGATCTGGGATCTTGGTCATCTAATGAAGTGACTGATGCCGATCTAGACTTTGTTAGGTTAGGTCTTATCATTTCTCGTCCTTTGGGGAGTATATAGGCCTATTTTTGTTGTTGCTATTGTTTATCTTGAGGACTGGCTTTTAACTGATGCATTTCTGGCCACAGTTGTGGTGTAGACAAGGCCAAGGTAAATTAATTAAGTATGGGCCAAACGGTAAAATCCACAGGAGGTCAGGGAAGTAAGTGGTCTGGACTGGGTGTGTGCGGAGTGGCAGGTGGCAGTTGGGAGAGCATATAACTGAAATTGGAAGAGTAATGAGCCAGGCAGTTAGAGCCTTGTGACCTGGCCCTGCAGCGCCGTGAGTAGCCTTGGTGGGCTCCAACCAGGCACGGGTAGATCAGTTCACTTGTTGAGCCTGGCAGCTGCAGTGTGGCAGCCAGCAGGGAGGGGAGGGTTGGCAGAGTGTGGCACTGGCCAGCTGGGGGTCCCAAGGCATGGGATATGGTGGTGGGTGTGGCCAGGGGCATGGCCCATTGCCCCTGGGTCCTGCAGCACTGGGTGGGGCAAGGGGCTCTGCCTTGCAGGCTCCAGTTTTTCTAGCCAGGCTGGGCTCAGGCTCAGGCGCAGGTGCAGACTGCAGGCTGTATGTACAGGCGCTGAGGTCCTGCTGTGTTTGAGCACCTGTTGGATCTTGGCTTCTCTGGTGGCCCGTGTGCCTGTTGCGCTGTGTTGTCAGGGTTGTGAGAGCAGCAAGCAGGCTCTGGAGGGCAGGGTGGGCATGCTGGGTGTGGGCATTTGGCACTGGAGTCATGCAGCCTGGGCTACAGGCAGGGCACTCCCCTGGGGTGTGTCTCACAGGAGGGAGTCATGTGACTATGTGACGGAAAAGTCAGGCCAGAATAGGCCTGGGAGAGAAGCAGAGGGGGTGTGGATGGAAGGTAAAGGAGGAGAAGAAAAATTAGGGTTTCTCACTTATTAGTAGAGAAAGTCCAGACCTGCTGGCTTGACCCTTAACAGAGGCTTAAGAAAAGGGCGCTAACAGCATCCTTGCAGGTCCCTTGGAGACAGAGGATGCTGATAATCACTGAAAGAAACGCCTTTCACCTTCCTTGGGGAGTGAGGCAGAAACCACAAAGCAGTGGAGACTGCTGATTACCCACTCAGGGCTGTACAAGGACCGCTAGGCATCGGCTGGAGAGCTGCCCCAGCCACGACTCTCAGTCGTGCAGCCAGAGATCTGGACTCTGGAAGGGAATCCTGTTGCCCAGCTGGTCAGCATTCCACAGGCCATTGGTGTCAGTAAGGGTTCACCAGGGGGACTGGAGAAATCCGTCCTCTGCTTTGAGAGTGGCAGCTGCCCTGAAGACAGCCACTGGCTGACAGAGTCACCACTGTTTGGTTTTAGTGTTCTACAAAGGACAGATAAAAGCCTAAGCTGAATATAGGCAAAATTTTATAAAAAAGACCCATTTTACAGAATTTCATTATCATCCACTAGATGGAGCTTTCACATTTTTTTCTCCTTAGCACTGTCTAAAATAAGATTAAAAGCCATAGCAGTCACAAGGCAAACAGTTCAAGTGAGGCTAAATGTGACATATATAAAACCAGAATATAAGAACTTATCTGCAAAAGTAAAACAACCCTTTCAAGAAACATCACACAGTGATTTACAAAAGGCACAAACAGTGGCAAACAAGAATAACACTTATGATTACCTAATATAATTCAGCAATCAAGAAATAAAAGCAAATTTTTATCTCCTGTTATCTGTTATTTTGCAAGATGCAAAACTCAAAAGTATTACTTTCTGGTCATTGAGAGTTGTTGTCTAGTGGGAGGCCTGGCCATGCCACGTTGCAGACAAAAGATTAGCTATTTGGGCTTCAGGTTGGGAGAGAGAACAGGTTTGAGATTCTGCAGGAAGCAGGTTATTGGGGGTGGGGATAGGTGGAAGACGGATGGGATGGACCGTTCCTCACTGGAGTACAGAGAGAGGTGTGGGAGAACAGCCCAAAGAAAATCAAACAGTAGAGTTAGAGTCCCAGCACTTGGGAGGCTAAGGCAGGAGGATCACCAGGAGATTGAGGGCAGCCTGGATATGTAGTCAGTTCAAGCCCAGACTGAACCACATAGCAAGACCTTGTCTCAAAAACAAACACAAAAACAAAATAAAAAAAAAAAAACAAGAAACTAGTAAAGCTAAAGGCACGTGTACACTCCTGGGGAAGATTTCCCAAGGGTAAGAAGGTCAACAGCATCTGATGCAACCAAAAGATCAAGTCACAACAAGACTAGACGTGGTCACTGTCTGCTGTGCACTAGACTGTCCGTGGCTGTGTCCAGATCAGCTTCTACAGAGGCCCTGGTGGGAGCCTGAGAACGTTGGATTCAAGGTGAGAGGGAGCAAAGGAAGCAGGAGCCTGGCGGTTGGGGAGGGGAAGAGATGGGAAGTAGAGGGACGGAGACCAAGGAAGGGAAGGATTTCCTTTCTGATGGGGGTGAGCAGAGCAGGTTTATAGGACACATAGAGGAACCCAAGGATGGACGGTAATTGTTAAGACAATATATCAAACATTAGATGAAGAAAGATCATGTGTAAAAATCTAAATGAAATTTCTGTTCTAGGTACCTTCTCTGCTTTCTCTGTTCACTCCAAGGGGAAATACTTGTGCATTAACGGATTTGGGGCTTCCGAGTGTTTATTTTATGGTGTTTGAGTTGTGCTCCTTGGTGTGAAACACAAAGAGACAAAAGCTGTACACAGAAAGAGCATCACAGTTGACTTTTTAAAATCAGTCTTCAGTAATTGCTCTTAAATTTCTTGTTTGGAACATATTCCAGGGCTGCTTATCCATGAAAAGATTGCTGATGTTGGAGCTGGGTTCGGAGTCTCAGCAGCAAGCCAAAACCTGTTCTTTTCAGTAGTCAGGATACAATTTAATAGCCTTCTTGGGAAAGCCTTCCTGTACAGAGCTTTCCATTGCTAAGCTCTTAGGGAAGGAAAATACCAGAAGCCTGACTCTATGGCAGCTTTCTGTGATATTTTCCTGATGATGAAGTTTCCAATAGTTTCTGCCTCTTTTTTCTTCCCTTGCCTTCCTTTCCCTTCCCTTTTTTTCTCTCTTCTTTTTTTTTCTGTGCCTACCTATAAAGTCTTATACTATACAAGTTTCTTAACCTCTCTCGGCATTAGAGGAGGTAATACTACCTACCCCATAGTATTGTACAGATTCAATGAGCTAATTACAACAGTCCCGCTGAGATGGTAAGCACCCTGTAAGTGCAGCTAGTACTGTATTCTTAATTATTCTATTAGTAGGGATAGTATTAAGCTTTTTCAGGTTATAAGGATTATAAATAGTCTCAGGTTAACTCAGATAATAGCATATTATTTTAAGACTATACTAGGAACTGAGGAAAAAGGGGAAATGACTTAGCCAGCACAAAACTAGATCTTCCTAATGGCTGAAAGGTTTGGGACTCAGGATCTCTACCTGTTCCTCCTTCCTCCTCTGCTAGCCCCACTGACATCTTCCCCTCTAAGGGCTCTGCTCATGCATAGCTGCCGCTGCCTCCCAGCCTCTGCTTACTGCTGCTGCTCTGCGTGTCCCTCAGCCTCTGTCCACCCGGCTGTTTAGCTGGACTAACACATTTACTCAAGATCACACAGCTGGATGAAGCAGGATTTGAATCACAGTTACCATTCCTTGGGAAATGACTACTGTGTGAGTTAACATGCATATTGAAGATAATTTCTTATTAGACCTGCTTATTTAAAAAAATCCTCTGTATTTCCTTACATAAATTTGAATAGGCTTTATTGTTAAGTTTTTACTGCCCACCAACATGCCTTTAAACTACCTGTTACTTCCTAAGCTAAGGAAAACGAAGTGACCAAAGTTGGTTATAGGGTTGAGGTTCTTGGGAAAGGTTATAGGGTTGAGGTTCTTTTCTTCATTCTTTCTGAGAGTTAACCTTGAAAACCTGATTTTATAGCCTTTTCATTCTTTGTCCCTCCTGGGAGAGGACTGGATTCCTATTCTCACCATTGTTTTTTGTTTTGTTTTTTCTTTTGAGACCTCTCCTCAGCTCCTAAGACCCTGTGGGGTGGTCTGAGCTTCATTTCCTCAGTGTCCCTATATAGGATTAAGTGTAAATAAGTTAATCTGATACACAGAACTGATACCCCAATGGGGTTTTGTTTTAACATTATTTGCTCACATAACTAATCCTTAAGGACTGGCTATTGTGGTAAATGCTACAAGTGTAGCCAGTCATAGTTAGTCTGGATTTCTTTCCCCTTTAAATCATGATACAGAAAGTTCTGCCCACTGAACCTACTTAAAAAAACTTTCTTTAGGAAAAAGACCTTAATTGACACTGCTGAATATTAAGAGAATTTAGGTCTCATCCTAGTTTTACTATTTGCAAGATTTGTTAGCATTCGGCTATCTCTGTCCTCTCTGAGTATTTGCTGACTTTTCTTGCATGTTCTTTGGAAGTGAGACTCTGAAATTGGAAAGCTGGCTTTGATTAGATCCTAGCAGTTATGTTCATATGAGACTGGCAAAGTTAGAGATACATTCAATGGCTGCCTTCTCATGAGGGAACATTGCCCACTTCCAAAAGGGACATCACAGAAAGAACTGCATAGATGTTGGCTTTGTGTCTATGACCTGGCCTCTTTACTATACCTTGTGGCTTCCTTTCAGAAACTAGTTCTACGTTTTTCTTTTCTAAAATTTCATTTCTGTTGATTACCATGGGTTAACATCACCTTGGCATGTTTAGTACATAGTGACCTGGTACAAACTATATGAATACTCCGGAGGATCATAACCACATGTTTGTGCTTTGAGGAAAAGGATACGTGTTCATATGCAAGAAGCTTTTTAAACAAAGTATTCTAGAATTATAGAACATTAAAGCTATGTGTTAGTCTCTCATTGAAGGTAAAAAGCAATGCTATATTTAGGAAAGTGTTTTTTCTTTGGGGTTTAATATTTGGGAATTGCATAGGAGAGCTGTTTAATAAAAACCACGATACTGACAATCAGTCACATTCTTTAATAGCCAGGCCCAGGCAGAATCGCAATCTCTTGGTGGATATACTGAGAGATACAGTTCCATTCCACAATTTGTTATGGATTTAAGATTTCTGAAAAAGACCATCTTTATAAACCCTCATGGATTTTGCAGGAGAATATTTTGTAGAGGCCAGAAAATGAGTAATTCCCAACTCTTACTATTTGGTTACTAGCCAGGGTGCCTGGCTTAGCTGAGTGCATGATTTCTGAAGGAAACCCTGTAATCATTCAGCATTTACAAACTAATCTATCCCATTTGTGTGAGCAATATTACCTTTTACTTTTCCTGTAAAAAAAAATCCTCTTCATTCTTTCTTCCTTTTCTCTTTCCCTGTTCTTTACACTCCTAGTCTAAAGTGCCTCCAAGAAATTATTTACATAGTATCAAGGAGCAAAACATTTACTTAGGGTATCCTGGGAACCTTGACTTTGCTGCATTATGGGTAAATCGTTTCCTGATGAGAGGAAGAAGGAAATTACAGGACCACATTGACTAGTATTTCCCTATTACTTCTAAGTGAACACAGAGTATACATTTGAGGGGGTAATAAAATTTATTATACATAAAGAATATTACCACTAATGAATGTAGACACGCTAGGACACAATGTTACTGGATACTGACAATGGCTAGCTTTGCGAAGAGTAGATAGGTTTAGGTGGTAGAGCCTTGTGCCACACTGTTCATCAGTCACACAGAAAGGCACATGCCAAACACCAGGGCATCAGTGCTTCAGGTCACTGAGTGACTGTCCTGTGTGCCCATGCTACCTTCCCTGTCTGACCTTGAGTTTCAGTGGATGGGACACCCTGAAGCAAGCAACTGAAGCAGAGGGGTTTCCCAAAATATCCCAGGCTTGTCTCCGAAGCCACAGCAACATCGCTGTGAGCAATGTTTTCTAACCATCAAAATTCAGTCAAGTCCAAATGTTAAGTCACAAGCTGTGGCAAGAGAAGGCACCACAAATGTGGCACCTTTGAAGTAGTCTGGATATTAAATTGTATTGAAGACAAGGACTAAAAAACAAATATTACACTTTATTTGGGTGGAGGTGGAGGGAAAGAATGAGTCCTTCAAATTAGGAAAGAGATAGCGAGGGGAAGGGTCTGTGGTGGTGACCCCGGAAGTCACCCACACTGCTCCATTTTCCCTTTTGGTGGTGTTAGGGAGGTCTGGTTTTAATTCTCTTTCTTCCTCATTGCATTTGCTTGGAAGTTTTGCCAGCTGTCCACCTGCCCATCTGGATTTTCCCCGAAGTTTTCCTTGCACTCTCTCATTTGGCTTTCTCTTGAGTTATCTGAAGAACCTCAAATGGGTTGAAATTGAAGTAAGAGGAACCAGAATGGATCAGTCTTTCAACCCGATTTTTGGACATTGGAACTGAATCTTTTTTCTCTATTTACTCACTGTAGAAGGTTATAAATGCGTTCTCTGCACTGCTGCCACCGCCAGAAGCGCCGCTCTCACCGGAAGCTGCCAATGTTCCGACTCAACTCGCGTGTGCCGCCCTCGGAGTATGAATTCATACATGACGCGTCGAGGTTGGTTTAATACAGCCAGACAGGTCCCTCCAGTAGGTTTCCCTCGGCTTTGCGTTCACAAGTCAGTCTCGCGTGCCTAAGTGCACTGTATCTGAATCCTTGGGGTTGTTAAATGCAGCGTCTTGCTGTGTTCAGGCCAAGGAGATGGGGTCCAGAAATCTTTACGTTTGACTAGTTCCCCAGCTGATTCTTATGGATATTAACGTTGTAGGATCACTGCCGGAAGGGACAGAGTTTTAGGATGAAAGCTGCAAAACTAGTGTTCAACGTCTAAAGTTAGTCTTATTAATACAGTTGAGCCAGGATAGCCAAAGGTACTACGTTTAAGTTCTTTATAGAAGAAAAAGAGAACACTGTCTCAAGGTATAAAAAGAAAAATTGTCACCTGTGTTTCCAATTATGAGTATCTTGCATAATTTTCTGGGCATCTCAACAGAATGTCTTTAGGTCATGCTTCGGAGTCTGAGCCTGTTTTGATTTTAAGGTGGACAATCAGGAATTAATCAATACAGAAAGACACAAGTTTCTTTTTATACAATCTTCACACTTTCCAAATGCCTCCTTTAAAAGGTTCACATAACTCTACTACTCATGTCTTCTTAGTCTCTTCTTTCTCCATATTAAGAGTAAATTATGCCCATTGGTTTAAATTTTGCTATATTTTATAAAATAAGCATATAATTATTCTAATATTGCACATGGAGAACATTTTGCATAAAATATTTACCTCTTTTCCTAGAATTAGGAAGTGGTTGTTTAGCCAGGATTCTTGATTTGTCCATAACTCAGGTCTTACAGTGTCACAAAAACAAATACCCTTATAACTGTCATCTTCAATAATTGTTTCGTGCATAGACTGTATTCTCATTTATTAAGAAGTGATTAAAAGGATTTTACTTCTGTATATATGACACTAATGTGACCAACATGTTAGTACGGGATGAATAAAGGAACTTATTTCTATAGTGAGATAACAATTTTATTTGAGATAAAGCAAATAGTTGATGGAACAGGAAAATGGGTCTCTCTGAACCCAGCAAGAAATAGTATTTGCAGAAATGATAAAGGACATAGTGGCCTCCTGGAAAATGTTGGTAGAAGACTGGGCCTCACTTCTGCCAGAGGACTTGAGTACTCATAAGCACCTCTGTCATGAGTACTTAACTAATTATAAATATGCTTATCCGGTCAAAAAAAATCCCCAGAATGAGAAGACTCCATTCTTTAAGTCAGACCAGGCTCTGCTTCAGAGCTTGATCCATTCACCCAACTCTTCTCTGCTTTAGTTTCCCTTTTTGTAACATGGGGACTTTACTTATCCCATGAGAAAGTTGTTAAGAGGATAGACATGGCTTTATACCCTGTGCATGCTTCCTAGAGCCCGTGAGGATTAAAAATATAATAACAAAAATTAGGAGCCTCAGGATGATTTCCTTGTTCTATGAATGGCTAAGCTCAGCTGGGGCAGGGTCTGGGTACCTTTCCCATTTAAACATTTTCCCCTCCTTTCAGCCATCACTTCCTTTATTCTAAAGGCACACAAGGTTTCTCTTGTGTCTGGAATCTGCTGTTGTGGAGCACGACGAACTGAGAGGATCAGTGAAAAGGGCAGTGCTTCATGCCAAATACTAGGAGCAAAAGCTCAGGCATCAGTGCACGTCGGAATACAAGATCCACATGGGCCACCAGGCATGGTGTCTAATGGCTGTAAACCCAGCACTCAGGAAGCTGAGGCAGGAGGGTTGTTGTCTTATTTACTGTTCTCATTGCTGAGAGAAAATACCCAACACCCAAAGTTAAAGGAGGCAAGTTTTATTTGGTTCACAGTTTGTAGTTTTTGTCTGTATTTGGCTAGCTCCAAGGCAGGGTGGCTTGGTAGAGGGCCATCATGGATGAGAACAGTTCATGGCACCCACAAGATAGCAAAAGCCATAAGGGAGGAGGTACAAGCCTCTTTTTTTTTTTTTGGCTTTTTGTGACAGGGTTTCAGGCTGGCCTCAAACTCACAGCAATCCTCTTATCTCAGTCTGCAAAGTGCTGGGATTATAGGCATGTGCCCCTATACCTGGCAGGACAAGCCTCTTTCTGTCCCTTACAGTGTACGCAGGCTACCTGCTCTAGGAGGGGTGTAGCACTCATACCCTTAATCATAACCAGAGTTATGCCAAACCTATCAGTGGACTGATTTACTAATCACACACCCCTGATCCCAGCACCACACCCTCTAGATACAGCCTATTCTGAAAAGTTGGCCCCTATGACTGTGTCTAGGGGAACATCTAGACACAAACCATAACGGTTGTCATGAGTTTGAGACCAGCCTGAGCTGCATAGTCAGTTCAAGGCCAGCCTGATCTACAGAGTGAGAGAGACCCTGTCTCAAAAACAAGCAAAAAACAAAAAGCAAACACAACCACAACGAAAACTATTAAGGCAGGAGCTTTTGTCTGCTTTCCTCATTGTAAATATTCCTAGAACCTTGAAAGTGTAAATCAGCGTCAGACATCGGGTTTCTTCCTCATCTTTCCTGCCTGCTGTTTTCAACTAAGAGATTCTCTTCACTCTATAACTTTCCCACTCTTGTTCTCTTTAAAATACTCACCTTCTTAGTCTCTGATTCCCCTTAGAGCTTTTTGCTAACATAAGCAATAGTTAATCATTAATAGCTTAATAACTTAGGAAGGAGGCAGTTTCCTTGGCCTAAGAATGTTGTTCCTGTCCTCCAGACTAAAATAAATTTTGAGAAAAGATGGCGCAGCTTGGGACTGGGGAAGAAGACGGCAGGAAAAGTGATTGTTTGGCAGTACATTAGTGACTCATATAGTGTTGCATATCCTAGTTAAATCTGGCTGAGGAGAAAATATGGGCATTATTATCTGGATGTTTGTTAAATCTTGATCATCAAGGTAGCTAGCTAGGAAAGGTTGGTTTGGCTGAGAAAGGTGATTATGGCAAATTTGAGTCACTGGCGGAGGATGGGCAAAGGACAGGGAGATCGGCCAGCAGAGCTGGAACTTGTCTGCTAGCAGTAGACCAAAGTGCCCATCAGGACCAACTGGACGGCTTGGACCCTGTTCCCTGAGTTCAGGATTCAGTATGTCTCAGGAATAAGGCCTGCTTTACATTTTTATTAGCCTGGAAGATGTTGATATTGTCGGTTGAAAGACCAAATTTTGAAAATCATTACAGTGGAGAATGCGCAAGACATCAACACTTACCTGCAGTCTTTAATTTAGTGTCATTGTCCCCCACAGGTTAAGTTAGGCTGTGTTCAGTGGCAAACAAAAAGTCTTTCAGACCTAACTAAGCTCCATAACTTCACAGAGCCAAGTCACAAAACAGGAAAAATTTAAAATTGCCCCATTTTCTAGAAAAAGTCATTTGTATTTCGCAACTTCCATCAGCTTAAACAGCAGAGGCCAGAGGGCTCTCCAGGTCTTACACTAAGTCCTATGACACGTTACTTAATCCCTGCCCGGGACAGCACCTCTGAGAACAAACAGCCCAGTACAGGACCTGACACACGTATACAGCTTGCGGCTTCCATGTCAACCAGGGAGCTGGAGTGCTGGGACAGATGACTTACAAATCACAAAGCAGAGCACAGAACAAGGTGCTTGTAGTCAGGTATCCAGCAATGTGAGCTATGTTTAATTAAATCCAATTAGGTCAGTTTTATTTTTATACTTCTGGAGACTTAGAAACAAAATAATAATGAAAGGAACCCTCAAGAGGCTCTTAAGATTCTATCACAGTGGAATAAAATGTGTGTGTGTGTATTTCGTGTGTGTGTGCGTGCGTGTGTGTGTGTACGCGCATACAACTTCTGTCATCTGTCATTAAATTATGGCAACTACTACACAAACATTTTGGTAAAAGGGAAGAGACTAGGGCTGGGGGATAGTACCAGAGCACTTGCCTAGCATGGGTGAGGGTGTAAGGAGCCAAGGGTCTAGGATCATGGTCTTTGGGGTCAGATAGACTTGTGTTCAAATCTTGGGTATAGACATTTGCTGCCCTGAGTTTCATGTTTGTTGAATGGGGTGATAAATCTGGTTCACTGAGTTCTTGTACTGTGCTCAGCACCAGGCCAAGCAGAATGTAAACACAGCCTTTTTATTGAAACAATTGTTAACTTTTTACAATCCTAATAACTGAGAAGTTCTTTTTTAAAAAAACATCTTTATTAGTACATATTTGTCATGTATATTGGTCACATTCATCGTAGGTAATTTGTACCAGTACAAAATGTATCTCAATTCTTTTTTCTCATTTTATTCCCCTCCCTTCAACCCTTCTTCCTCTCCCTATTTGCAGAACCTTTGTTTCTATTTTTTTCTTCCATTCTCTTTTTTTTCTTTTTCCTTCCTTCCCTTCCCCCTCCCCCCCTCCCTTGGATGAAAGAAGCTAGCTCTCCCAAAAGAGAGGTTTGTATTAGTCTATTTATGTAAAATTATAGAAAATGGACACTGATCTACAATGACGGAAAGCAAATCAACAGTTACCTAGAGGAAGAAGGGATGCATTTAGAAGGGACATGTTAGAAACTTCTTGATTGCGGTGATGGTTTCAGGTATATATTCATGTGTAAAAGTTTATGCAGCTGTGTACTTTGAATATGTGTAGTTTTGGCTAGGCATGGTGGCACACGCCTGTAACCTGGGAGACTAAAGCAGGAGGATCACAAATTTGAGCCCAATCTGGCCAACTTAGTGATTTAGCCAGACTCTTTCAAAAATTTAAGAACTGGGGATATAGCTTAGTTTGAAGGCCCTGGGTCCGATCCTCAATACCACAAAAGAACAGTTTATTACCTGTTGCTTATACCCCAGTATAAGTAGCATTTAGTTTTTTAGAAGGTTATTTGACCTTTTAAAGTCTTATCTTTCCATTGAAGAATGTAACCTTTTGTATTTGGGTTTGGATGTATATACTATGTTTTCAATCCTACTGTGTTTTCTTTTTCTGTTTTTCTCACCTGTCTCCTGTTCTCGTGGGTATTACAGCAATGCATGCTTGATTTGCTAGGTATCTAATACCACTAATACTTTTATTGTTTCCCAGACAATGCAAGGGCCTTAAAACACATGACTTTCATTTCCTGCTTCCATCTTTTGTGTTATCACTGATGTGTATTTTAAATCTACCTACACCGGAAATTCCACATTGTACCATTATTATATTTGTGTTGTACAGTTGTTGTCTTTCAGATTTACCTTTCGATGCACTTTATGGCTTTCGGTATTTCTGTGCTTCCATCTCGAAGAGTTTTCTTTCTGCCTGAAGGACTTTCTTTACTATTTGTTTTAATATGGCTCCAATGATAATACGTTTTCTCATTTTTGTTTATCTGATAGTGTTTCTTCCTTACCTGTGGAGACTATTCTCACTGGGTAGAAAATTCGAGTTTGGTGGTTATTTTCTGTTAGTGCTTTGAAATCGTTACATTGGCTTTTGGATTTCACTTTTTGATTGATTAGTGCACTTTGAAGTGTCTTCCAGGAATGTTTTAAAATTCTGTCTATTTCATTTTTAGCAATTTTATTATGCTATGTCTAGGTTTGGTTTCCTCATTTTTTTTCCTGATGGGAGCATATAGAGATTTCTGAATCTATACCTTTGGTATTTTTGTCAACACTCTTCTGTAATGTTACTTCTACTCCTGTGTTGTCTCACCTGCTCTTTTGGGACTTTATTTACATATGTGAAATCTGCATCTTCATGTCTCAGCATGCATGTCTGCAGAAACCCTTTTACTGTATATTAAGACAGTCACAAATGAAAAGCACCCGAACTTTGCACATGATTCTGCTGCCGTGTCGGTGGGTAGTGATGATGCCAGGAGAGAACTAATTCACATGATGATGCATAAAGGTCAAAGAGAAGGAATGTCTTAAAGGCCCTGAGGACGTGGAGTCACCGTCTCTCGGCTGGCTGCTGGAACCCTCCAAATCTTAAGACATCTGTTAAAGATTTCTCTATCTTCAAAGGACTTTTACAAGGTCAAAAGATTTGGGACTCTCCTTTGAGGCAGAAACTAAGTTTCTGTATTTTATTAATTAAGAGGAATACTGTAGTCACGTTTCCACCCGTTGAATCAACTTTACGGAAGTTATACATTTATGGAATGTTTATATAAGAACAAATGGAAAATATGAAGAAGCCTAAATCCAAAATGATGCGTTAGGAGGCTGTAGACAGGAAGAGCTTTGAGGAATTCGTTTCAGACTTTACTTCTCTGACCATGTGTGCACATATACACGTACATGTATGGATATATATTAGATGGATTTATACCATAACATATATTTATATGTGTGTATAATTCAGAACAACACTCACTTTGGAGCCTTTTAAATTTAAAAGTGCCTGAAAGTGCATCCCAGAAAAAGCTTTTTATGTGCTCAATTCTGGAACTGCTCCCTCTGGAGCTGGCTCTATATTTTCAGAGCCCGTCCATGCCCTGCACTATGACCCAGCCCTTTGATATCTACATCACCCAGAGCCAGTTTTTCTGTACACACCAAATTTTAAAACTTTGGATCTTTTTGCACCACATGTTTGGGGATAACATTCTTTCACTGATGTTTGGAGCCAATCATTTCTAGTTCTTAGTGGCTATTTTGCAAGGCATAACTATACCCTGTGCTTGTGGGTGCTTCCGTCTGTATGCCACCTGTAATGATCTATCATTATTAGTAATAACTTTATACTTTGCATTTGTTGAGCGTTTACCATAAACTGTTACTAAGAGTTAATCATACATTTGCTTTACCCCTCCACTTGATACCCCTGTTTAAAATTTGCCAGAGTCAGAAGGCCTCAAATGTCCCTCAGACCTCTTTAGGTAACGATAGACAAGGTTGTGCCCTGAGTCTGTTTTAAAATCCTTGCAACCATTCTGGCTGCTCGGCATACCAGCATGTAGTGAGACAGTTCTCTTCCAGGGATGAAAGCCAGAGAGGACTCTGAGTGGCCGTGTGGTTCCTAGCATAGCTGCTGGTATAGATTGTGGCTCTGATTGTTGCACTTGGAGATTCTCCCTTATCTTTGTCAGATCTGGAAAGATGCCCAAGAGATCACATAGTCCAGAACCTTCTGTTTGCATGCAATAAAACTAAGACCCAGCCTTGTTAACTAATGTGCTTGAACTCAAACAGCTGGCAAACGGCAAATTTCAAGACTCCTCTTTGCTCTATTGCTACAAGCATGGTCAAGAAACAGGGACGCATAATGGGTAAAATACTTCAAGTAGGAATGAGGAAGCCTAATGGCTAGATGTTGCTGATTTTTAAAAAATGTTTGAAATGCATTGTTTGCTTTTCCATCAAGCCTCCTCCTACTCATTCTTCCAAAATCTGTTTCAAATTTTCCTCATCCCTGAAGCTTTCTAAGCATTTCTAGCTTCAACAAGTAACTCCCTCCTGATTGCTCACAAGGAAATGTGTACATTCCTGCATGGTTCCTGTACTTATCACATTGTAATTAATCAATTATCCATCTTCCTCCGCTCATCGCTCATTGTTCTAGGCTTCTTAAGAGCAGCGGCACATCTTCTACTTCGGGCCCTCGGTGTTTGATGAGTGAATGAATGAACCAACCACTTCTATCAGTCTTCCAGTTTCAGTAAATATCAGGCCTCTTTGGTTATAAAAATTACCTGATGTTACTGGCTTAAGAGGTAGTTTTCCCAGCCACAGCACAACAGATGATTATTCACAACGGAGGAATCTGCACTCGTGTGAACTACCTGATGCTTTGATGCAAAGGGTCCAGAGATCACATTTGGCAAGCTCTATTCTATGGTTAGTTCCCCTGAGTCTGGGTCGCAATTGTATGCCACAATAGCCCATGGGTCTGAGTACAAATATAATCCCTGTGCTCCTCTGCTTCATCCGTAAACACCAGCCCCTCACCATCATACTGGCTCCCCAGTGTGGATACTGACGTGTCACACAGACACCAGGGCTCCCATCCAGTAAGCTTTGGGAAATGAAAAGGATAATATTTATAGATCATTTTAAGTCCTTTAGAAACAGGTAGCTCAACTCATGAAGGTACTATTCTCCAGATACAAATCTAAAAATCATGAAATGTATTTTGGACGTGTCAAATTTGGTCTGAGAATCAAACACAGGGAAATAACTGGCCGAACCACCCCCTGCACACACCAGATCCCTGCATGAACACTGAGCCTGTGTGAGCTCTCGCCCTGGCTCTGTTCCTGTTTGTATACACAGACTCCCCCTCACTAAGAATAAAGCAAGGGAGTTGATTTGGATACTAGGACACTAAGTATTCTTTGGGGACTGAAGTTCCATTATCAGTAAACTTAATAAATGGTGCTTGCACAACTTTGTAAACTCCCAAATAACATACCCTGCCCAAATGCTATTTTACATGTACACAACTTTTTAAAAAATTGTGAACTTAATTTCACAGGTGGAAGAACTGAATGAAGAAGTGATTAAACTCTCCTGAAATGACTGCTAAAGGCTTTATGGTCCTCTGATCCTGTGGTTATTTCCACATACAGAGGGACCCCAACTTAGGGGTTCAGCTAATGATTCTTTTTACTTTATAATGGTGCAAAAGTGATACACGTTCAGTAGAAATCATACTTCACTTTCGAATTCTGAGCTTTCCGTGAGCTAGTGACATCCTGTAGGAGGCCCTCTCCCCACTGATCCCGGTCAGTCATACAGTCATTTGGGCAAACAACCAGTGCTCAGTGTGTTGTGTTACTGACCCTTGTTCAATAGGTTGGATGAACTAAATGTATTTCTGATGTGTAATATTTTCAAATTATGATGGGTTTATTAGAATATAACCACACAGTATGGGAGCATCTAGATACTGTAATGTGTTTGTATTCAGTTTCTGTCACTATTTTTTTATAGGTAGCTTATTTTATGTGCACGTTTCTGTGGGTCAACATCATTGGTGCTTTTGTCATGTGCAGGTGCGTGGGTAGTGGGAATCGAACTCAGAACCTTGCGCTTGCCAGACAGGTGCTTGTGCTGCTAAGCTATATTCCCAGCCCTGCTTTTGTCATTTTAAGTGGCAAAACAAATAGTTTTTTATGCTACTATTTGTTCAACAGTCTTCCTAGTGTGGAATGCCTTCTTTTTGGTTATTTGTTATCATGCTGTCGTATATAAACTTCTCAGATTCATTTCTGCCAAATTATATTTTTGTCTGCATGAATTCCATCAGGGTATACTCCCCAAAGTCACATGGTTAGATAGAAGGACAATGACAGTTTTGTAATTCCATTTGCATATTACGATATTATTTTCCAGAGACACTGAACCAACATACAAGCCCACCAGAGGGTAGAGCATGCTGCTTTTCTACAGCTTGACCAGCATGGAATTTTATTATTTCAGCCTATTTCTGCTAGTTTAATATTTCTGTATGCCTCCAGAGAGCAATTCTACTTTCAGGTTTTTAAGTGATATGAAAAGGTATTTTTCCTTGTGGGGTAACTTGCTATTTTCAGTTTAAGGACAAATAATTCACCTCCACGCTTTTTTTTTTTTTTTTTTTTTTTTTTTTTGAGAATCTAGCTGTCTTAAGCCAAGTACTAGGGAGCTTCAAAAATGTAAAACAAAAGTACTTTTAGTACTAATTTTTTGTTTTAGAATTGTTAATTCTGCATAAATACATTATTCATGTTACATTTATTGCATATTATGTAGTCAGTCGATATTTATCAAATCTCCTGTTTCAATTTCTAACATTTCTATCTCTCTGTATCTATATCTCTGCCATCTATATTTATCCATCTCTACGTCATCGATCTGTATCTATCTATATCTATGTACTGAGAGAGATAACCAAATACGCCAAAGTATTTCGGGATCATCTACAGTTCTGAAAAAAATATCAGTGGATGGCTCCTGCAACGAAAAGTTTGAAAACTGCCACGCTGGATGGTTCTTATTATATCTTCATGTGCTTGTTTCATGGCTACAGTGTTTCTCTTTTATTTCTCATAGCATATTAATATTATTTTTAAAATCTCCTTCTGCCCAGGTACTCTCTTTGCTGCTTAGAGTTCTTTTCTCTCATATATATTTATTTATCTGTGCATATTAGTGTTACAAACGGTTGGTTTTCGTCGGGGCATTTTCATGCATGCGTACGACACACTTGGATCCTGTCTGTCCCCCTTACTCTCTCTCTCTCTCTCTCTTG
Organism: Dinomys branickii; assembly: GCA_004027595.1. NCBI lineage: Eukaryota > Metazoa > Chordata > Mammalia > Rodentia > Dinomyidae > Dinomys > Dinomys branickii. The sequence goes on along the minus strand of PVLD010000968.1, from coordinate 209,096 downwards.
CGCCCCTCCTCCATCCCCGCCCTCTTGTCTGATTGTCTCTTTTCTATGTTCATGTTGTCTTTTCTTTTTCTAGATTCCACGTGTTGTAGAAAACGTGACACTTGTCACATTGGACAAGTTTTTTCTTTTTCTTTTGTGTTTATGCGGGTGTGCGCGTTTGCTTTGCTGGGAATTGAACCTAGGACCTTAGCACTAAGCTACATACCCACCCCTTTATTTGTGTTTTATTTTGAATTAGGATTCTCATTGAGTCATTAGGTTGTCCAGGTTGGGCTCCCTTTTCCTGCCTCAGCCTCCCAGAGTACTGGGATGACAGGCATGTGCCACCACACCTCCCTTATATTTGACAGTTCTAAGTAATAGATTTATCCTTTTTTTATACAGTTGATTCTGTAGGGGTAGAAAAGAGAGTCAACATTAGGTGTTGGTTCAGGCCTCAAATTTCAGAGATCAGCTGTGTAGCTCCACATTAGGAAACTGAAGTGGCAGAGTGGAGCAGAACTGCCAGCTGGTTCTGTTTAAGAAAGACTAGAGAGAAGGAACATTCTGGTTTCATGATAAAAGAAAAAATACTTAAGCTGTGATACTGCACTGTAGACTTTGCCTCAACATGAAAGCAGCTATCTGCTCATCCTGCCTGCCTGATCCTCTCCCACTGCAACTTCTTGTTCTGGACATTCCTGAGAGTCCCACGTCAGGTGCACCACTCTGGTCTCTGTAGGAAGGGCTTCAGGGAGGCCATAAGACTATGACACATGCTTGAGAGTTCCAGAGAACCTGAAAACAGGAGTTTCCGGTCAGTCTTGGCTATGAAAGGCCAGCTTAAAGGTCAGGAAGGGTCCGAAAAGGCCTGGCTGGGTTTTCTTGGCCATCTGTGACCTATAGCCATCTTCTCAAGTGAGCCAATCAGTAATTCCAGGTTGATTTAGTTCCTGCGGTGCCAAGAACAAGAGGATTATTCTTTACACAACTTGACCTTTTGTTTTGGATAGTGGTTTCATCCGATTTTTTAAAAACTGATGATCTCCATTATTAGTTGTCATACCGAATCTGGAAATTTTTTAGTCATTCTTGCCTGTGGAATACTTACATACAATTTATATCTATATGTATCTGTTACCTACCTACTTTATTTAGATAAATTACTACACATTTCCCTCCTTTAACATGTACAGTTCAATGATTTTTAGTGTATTCACAGTTATTTATGTATCACCACAGCCAATTTTATTTATTATTTATTTTTTTTTTGGTCTTTGTAAGACAGAGTCTCCCTGTGCAGTTCAGGCTGGCCTTGAGCTCACTTTGTAGCCCAGGCTGGTCTTGAACTCTCAGTGATCCTCCTGCCTCAGCTTCTTGAGTGCTGATTAGGATTACAGGCATGTGCCACCATGCCCAGGGTATACCACAGCCAATTTTAGAACATTTTTGTCACTTTAGAAGGAAATCTGTTCTCACCAGGAGTCACTTTCCATTCTTCCACACCCCTCCCCCAACAACCACTAATCTACTTTCTGTTTCTATAGATTTTCATGTTCTGGGCATTGCATATAAGAAATCACATCATATGCGGCCTTCTGGTTTATTAGCTTTTTTCACTTGGAGACGCTTTTAGGATTTGACCATGTTATAGTGGTAGCAGTGCTTCATTCCTTTTTATTGCTGAGCAATATTTCATTCCATGATACACCACTTTTTGTATGTACGTTTGCCAGCTAATGGATGTTTGGGTCGTTTCTACTTTTTGGCTGTTGTGAATAATGCTACCGTGAATGTTCATGTTTTAACATTTGTGTAGAAATGAGTTTGTATTTCTTTTCAGTATATACCTAGGAGTGACATTGTTGAGCTCTATGGGAGCTGTCTATTTAACTTATTGAGAAACTGCCAGATCATTTTCCAAAACAGTGCCTCGGTTTACACTCCCACCAGCCATGCGTAAATGCTGCAGTTTCCCCATATCCTTGCCAACGCCTTGTATTACTCATCTTTTTTGTTGCAGCCCCCCACAATTATAAAATAGCATGTTATTCTAGTTTGATTTGCTTTTCCTTGGTGGTTAATGGGATATTCACTCCTGATACTAGTCCTTTCTCATATTCTTTAAAATTTAAAGGAAATGCTGTAGGAAATTAAGGAACACAGTCCACGGGGGCTGCTAGAACTTTCCCTGGTTTCACACATCATGTCTTCATGTGAGGGGCCGCTCCTAGCACAAATATGGTCCAGCTATTTTCTTCCATTCCTATTTCTTTCCTTCCTATGTGCACCCATCATTTAGTAGAATACTAAACATCGTTGCCTGGCCTTAGGTGTGTGGGTTATGTGACTACTCAGGCAGTGCACAACACTTCTGAGTGCACTGAAAAGAAATTGGGGCGCTCTTGTGGAGGGCAATGAATGCCAAAGGGAGAACCAGGACCCTGGGTCTGGTCTCTTATCAGAATCATGTCACCAAGGTCGGGACCCAGGCACGCCTGGCACACCATGTTCAAAATCTCGTCATTTGAGTAGTGAATAATTATGCTCTATACAATCATGGAGGAAATTTAACTTGTAATATTATATTTCAAATTTATATCTGCCTTTCTTGGGTATTTGGACACATGGTTCAAATATATGTCCTCATTTGGTCTTTGGGAATCTCCTTTAGTTCCTGGATATATTCAGGAGTGATACTGGTATTGTAAGCTTTGGTCTTTCTTTTTCTTGTAGCACTAGGGATTGAACCCAGGGCCTTTGCGCTGAGCTATATCCCCAGCTATATTCTTCTTAATTTAACTATCCACATAATAATACAATGAAAAAAATCATGTTCTCGAATCTGCATACTAACCAGGACTGACCCTGCTTAGCTTCCAAGATCAGAGGAAACCAGGCACGTTGAGGGTGGTATGATCACAGACGAAAACTCACACTCTGGGTTCAAAGCAAATGGGTAACAATGAGTGCCCAGAAATCCTTCTGTTTGCAAACCAGGTTATTGCTGGCCTGTGAGCTGTGCTTGCGAGTGTAAGTTCACAATGGAGATCAACTTTCTCAGCTATGTCTCAACTTGCACATAGGTCCTAACTATGAGAGTTATTGGCTAAAGACTCAGCAATGTCCATGTAAGTGACAAAAAGGATTATTACGCTAAGAACAGTTTGGGGAAAAGGATCAAATGCCTCAGATATTTTTCTTGGGCTTCAAATCTTTCTCCCACCATCCTTCCAGAATTGGGCAGGAGTCATGACTGTTGGCATCCTGACCCCTGAGAACTCCTCCTCGTCAGACAAAAACAAGCATGTCCATTCACAGGCCACTGAGGGTGTTTTAGACAGTTGTGCCCATTGCTCAGCTAAGATGTATATTTTACAACGCATCAAAGATTGCTTTTGTAACTGTGATGACTTCTTAAAACCAATAACTTCATTTAGACTTTTCTATTTTAATTCAAGGCATTCTTCAGCAGAAATAAGGAAACAATTTACTCTCCCACCAAACTTTGGCCAGTGCTATCGACAGAGCCTAAGTACCTCGGGCTTCCCCTGTGTTCAACTAGTAAGTATGAGTCACAGGTTTGCTCAGCGAATGGTCAAGGGGGGAAGTGCCTGGCATACTGTGTGTTTGTTCCCTGACCAGCCTCTTGTCTTTACACCGCCCCCTTACGTTCTCCACCCACTAACTACTTCACAGCTCTGACTGCTTTGGGGTGTCAGGTCCTGTCTGACTCTCCTGCCAACTAGGGCTAGACTGCAAATAGGACCATGTGGGACTGTGTTTCTGATATCTTTGAACTCCAAGGCCTTCCAGGCTACTCACTTTCACCCAAATTATAGATGATGTTTGGGGAAAAGGGCTCACCTGGAAACTTACTTTTGTTAGAACAATTTTATTCCAAACCTGAAAAACCCAAGTTACTAACCTTTATACAGTCACTTCAAGTATAATTTACAATAAAAACCTACCTTTTTTAGGTATACAGTTGGCTGAGTTGGGGCAATTTATAGTCATTTAATCTCTACGCAGTTGAGATGTGCAAAGCTTTCCCTGGTGCCTTTTGTAGTCAGTGCCTTGTAAGTCCCAGCCCTCAAACCCCAACCCAGGCAGTCACTGATCTGCTTCTGGGATTTAATTTTGCCCTACCTGAGACTTCACACAGCTGGAGTCATACAGTATTATAAACTTTGTATGTGTGTGTGTGTGTGTGTGTTTATGGTGCTGGAGATTGAACCTGGGGACTTCCCACTGAGCTACATCTCCAGCCACTAAAAAAAAATTATTTTTAAATTTTGAAATAGGGTCTTTGTAAATTAGTAAGTTGTCTAGTTTGGTCTTGAACTAGAACTCCTCCTGCCTCAGCCTTCAGGAGTGCTGGGATAGCCACACCTGGCACAAACCTTTTTTTTTTTTTTAATAATCTCCCTCTCAAGGTGAAGATGACCTATAGTTTTATATTAACAATGGTTGTTCAGTTTATGTATGTGTTATGTTTCTTGAAGACTAAAAGCCAGACATATGCCAGGTGAGACAAATCTGACTTAAATGAGATGGTTTGAAAAACCAGGCGTGAATATTCACTTCCTTTGTGAGGGAGCTCTAGCCCTCCCTAGTTCACTTCCTCACCAATAGGGCAGCAGCACTTTCTGGCGGTTCTGGTGATTATCTTGAGGAGGTTAGGTTATTTTTGTTTCTACTTGTTACTTCAAAACCACTTCTGCTCTTAGAAATTTTGTAACCTTCCCCTCATTTCCTGTAACCGCCATTTTGTCTCCTGTAACAATTTACACGCGGGGTAACTGTGTATCCTTTAAAGGTACGTTTTACTGGAGTGATTTGTGGTTCTTTGAGAAGGATGATTTGTTATGTCATTAATAAAATAGCAGTACTAAGAAATGTATAGCACCTTTTACTGTGATAGGTACCTTGCAGTGACATTTCTTTGGAAAATACATTTACAATTTCATTAGCTTGCTGGCCTGCCCTTTCTAGTTGTCCTTTTTCTGTTTCGAAATTGCAGATTACAATAAAAGCACCTCAAGTGCATACGGTCCATGTTTTCAGATATGTCACGTGAACTTCAGACCAAACTAAGTTAGGTATGATTCTTGGTTTGATTTGGTGGTAACTTATTATTTGGTGGTATGCTTATTGACAAACAAAAAATTTTAGAAGATGTGTTTAGATTTGTGTTTTGTATTCCAAAATGGGCAAAATTTATTTTGAAGTGACTGGATGCACTTCGATTTTGAACAAAGTAAGGTGCTTGGTGCTTTGCGTTCTCTGTAAAGTATACACAGCTTTCTGCAGTAGGGTATGTGCCTTGGGAAACAGCGCAGACATCACTGCTAAGAGACTAAGGAAGTTTAGCTCACAGGCATTAACCCATTGTCTCCTTGCCGGCTTTTACTTTAATGCTACAGCCTTAAATTTTTCAGGGGCAATATTTTTTTAATATAAAGTTGAAAAGAAAAAAATACAGCCTAATATTTGTAAGTGTTCCTTTAATAATTTGTTGCCTCCTCAGAAGGTTCTGACAAAAGTAAATATGAGAAATTGTTTAGTAGGTAGGAAGTCCAGTTAAAATTAACGTGTCACTTTGCTACCTGTTTTCTAAGAGAAGATATCAAGAAAAAAAACAAAAGCAAGTAAAAATGTTAACACTACTGTATATAAAAAGCATATGTTCCTATCTGTCATCATTTAATCCTGGTTCTTTTTGTACATAAATATGCTTTAAAATATGTTCAGTTTGAGTACTGATTTTTTTTCCAGTTTGGTTTTCCGAATCACTTTTCCTGGCTTCAGCAGTCTGTTGTCCTGGTTCCTTCTACTTGTAGGGGAGGAGGAATGTGGGCATCAAGACCTGAATTCTTTCTTTTTTTTCAAATAAATGTTCTGAGAGATGGGAAATCCCATCTCTCCCTGTTACACAGCTGCTATCACATAATACGAGAATAGAGGTGGCCATGCCTTCCCTGAGTCAGCTTCCCAGTGCAGGTTCCCTAGAAGAGAATATCAGCGTACATGGTTATTTCCTTTTACTTTAAAAAAAGTATCTCTCTTCCTAGAAAGATAATGGGATATTCCCGGGAGATTCGTTTACATCAAGGCCGAGTAGTAGGTTATCTGAGGACATTGAACCTGACAGCTTTAGAAAACGTCTCTTCAATCAGAGGCTTTAGGCTGTTCATTGTACTGTTCTGGAGTTGGGCTGTTTTTAGGTCTCACTGATGGCACTGGACGCACAAGATGGAAAACAAAGATCTTATACAGTTTTCACGTACAGGCACAGCAGAGGATGAAAGGGAAGTGTGGCCCCTGTGCCGTGTGCAGAGCGGCATTTCTTCATTGCCACTGTAAGCCAGGGCATCAAATTCATCCTGGTAAAGGCAGACTGATGTTCGTGACACTTGTCAGCATTTCAGTGGCATTGGTAGAGGGGGAAGATTGGCATTGGTGGGAAAACAGGAGCACTGCTTACTTTAGGCCAAGTGCTGTGAAGTCAGTGAAGCCAGAGAATGCTCACCACCTGCAGCTGTGTTTACTTAAAGGTAGTAGAGCTGAGAGGACTGTCTCACTCATTCACTCATTCACTCATTCACTCATTCACTCATTCACTCATTCACTCATTCACTCATTCAGAAATAGTTCTTGGGCCTCACTCTGTGCCAGGAACTTCTCTCGGAGCTGATACCATAGGAATTTCACGAAGGGTCTGACCTCACAGAGCTTACATTTTAGAATGAGAGGCACAAACGAGGAAATGCAGACCATGACAGGGGACAGGAAAGCCTTTGAAGAATAAAACAGGAAAGGGAATAGTGACATGAAGTGACGCTAATTTAGACTGGGTGTTCTGTGAAGGCCTCTATCTGGGAAGGAAAATTTTAAATGAATTTGGCAGATCTCCAAAGGACGGGTATTCCAGTCAGAAGGAGTAGCAAGTGAAAAATCTCTTAAGGCAAGCATGTGTCACAAAGTCAAGAAACAGCAAGGAAGAAAAATGTGACCTGAACAGAATGGGACCCCAGAGAAGAGATATAGAGACACAGGGCAGGGTTGGAGGTACCCAGAGACCACTAAAAAAATGAGGGTTTACAGTCAGATTCAGACAAGAAGCCACTGGAAGCATTGCTCACAGGCCCAGCACCACCTGACTTTGTATAAGAATCATTTATACAGCACTTCTTATAAGACTTACTGCGGCTGCCACGTGGAAGTAGACTGGTAGGGAGAGGGCAGGTAGGAAGATGTCACCACAACCCAGGAAAGGAGTGCTGCTGATTTAGAATAAGGTTAGCACAGAGAAGGTGAGGAGGGGTTGCATTCTGAGAGTTTCACAAGCAAAGCAGGTAGAATTTCCTGATGGATTATAGGTGGGGTCTAAGAGAAAGAGAAGAATCAACATTCTTCTGACTCCCAAGGTGGTGGCTGAGGAATAGAATTGCCACTTGGTGACGTGTGGAGGTTTAGAAGGTATGGGCTGAGCAGTTCGGCGGGAAATGAAGAGTTGTCTTGCATTTCTTGTGATTCAGAGGCCTGTCAGTTGCCAACTGGTGATGCTGAGGTTGAGGTGTAGGTGGAAAAGTTAGACTGGCTTTCAAGACCAAGGTTGAGGCTACAGATACAAATTTGTAATTTTATTAAATGATGGCATTTAAAGTCTTGGGAATGCATGAGATCATGTGCAATGTTTTAGAACTGCACCCCAGGGCCCTGTAAAAAAGTGGTGCCCTGAGGGTAAAGTGGCCAGCCACGAGTTTGTCCCATCTGAGGAGTTTTCTAGTAGGTGGGGACTTTCAGTGACTGGGACACAAGGGACTTTCCCCGCATGGAAAGCAAGTGTTCCGTGACTATCTGCATGCTGTGGTTCAAGTCCATTTGTCCTCCCACTTTTCACTTTCTTTGTGAAATGCTGTTCAAACTTGTCATTGGGATCAGTTAGGAATATGCGTACACAGTATGTGTGTACTGCCCTGTGCTAGGAGCTATGTAAGTTAATTTTAAATGAATATAGCCCTGGAACTCTTTTAATTTTAGAGCAAGTTCAATCTTACCTCTTGTCAGGAGAAATAACCTCCGATACAAATTAAGAGACAAGGAAAAGCTCAAATTTGTTTAATTTTAAAAATGGATATCTGGCAGTGTGCTTTCAGGGCATTTATCACATTCTTTGTATTTTCTAGCCTATGGCCAGGCCTCCAGAAGAAATGGCTAATAAGAAAGTCCACACAAGACTTCACTGGGGAAATGTTAAAGGTGACTTACGAGCAGAGATTGTGTTTGCTCAGCTTATAGTTTACCAACCCTGAAACCCACAGGGCGGACAGTGAGAGGATCACAGCAGGCCGGAACCCCGTGGACACCAGCTGATGCTTGGCTTCTCTGAATTTCAGGGGAGCCTGCACCTTCTCAGGGAAGACTTTTGACTGATTAAGTCAGGCCCGGCCAGGATAATCTCTTTTCATTAAGTTAAAATTAACTGATTAGGGACTTTAATTACTATAAAAACATCCTCTCACAGAAGCACCTGGATCAGTGTTTGGTTGTATCACCAGAAGATGTGCGTATGCTACAAGAGGCTATAGCTTCCCTCTGTCCTCCAACTCTGTCTGGAAGCGCAGGCTGTCTGCACACATGTTATGAAAGAAATTTGAGGGAATGGAGGGAATGCACTTCAGCCTAGCCAGGTTGACCCACCATACAGACCACACATAGGCAAAGACCGATTGAGGATTATTCTCAATCTTCAGTGTTTCATTTATTTTTTAAAAGGCATTTTCTGACATTATTATAACAAGTGCTATGCATACTGTGGTAATTCATGATACAAAGGGAACCACTGAACACCAGAGAAAAAACTCGCTTGACTTAGAAGATTCCAAGGGTCCGAGTCCTTCCTTGGACTGATCTGAGAACAGCCCCCCAAACCAGCCCCACCAATTCCCAAACTTTATCCTCCCTCCCACAAAAAAAAAACAAACAATGCTGTGTGGCTTGCACAGTTATTTGTTTTCTCCCTTATCACTACATAGATTTGTCTGTGTGTGTGTTTGCACACATATATATGTTTGTGTGTGTGCACTGTTTACTTCATGATAAAACATATCCTTGAGATTTTCAGATAGTCCAGAGAACACATCTTTTTTCTAGTTTCTAGTTATTACTTGAACTTCCAAGAAGAAAATCTATTTGAAGGCCTACCTAAGAGTAATTGCAGTCTCTACCACTTGCCTATTGCAAGACTAGTTTATGCCATGTTTGGAATGACCAATCTCCTTCCTCGTTAGTTTTAGCATAAAAAGAGTGGATGAGATTATTAATGCCAATTGTGTGCATCACTAGAAGTATATTTAGTAATAATTCTGTTACTTTTATGTGTTTGCAGTCTGTTCCTCCCCAGGGTTTATTCAGACCTCAAGAGTTTGTGATCTTATCATGAATTGTGTATGTACACATGGCAAATTGACACATAATTAGCACTCAGGGATCAACTCCCCTCACCAAAGATGGCATTAGTTATATGTGAGAAGGTAAAAACGTCAGCATCTCAGGGTCGGTGTTAGTGCTGCCCCATGAGAGCAGCGCCCTGTGCTCCTTTGCATCCTGATACCAACACAGCACCTTGCACTCAGTAGATACCCCATACATAATTGCTAAATGAGGAAGTTGCCATCCTTTGCTCTGGGTCCTTGGATAGTCTGCCTTACAGGTGACAGACATGACTGTCAGCCTGACTTTTCCTCATTTGTAGCTTTGGATTTCAGGAACATAACAAGTATTGTACGTTGGCTGGAACTGGACTGTTTTCTCTCTGCTCGTTACACACACACACACACACACACACACACACACACCATTTTCCCCTAAGTCTCCTTCAGGCTAGTTACTGGTGCTCTTGTCACCTTGCTTTAAACCTGCTTGGAGTATAACTTTTAAGTGTGTATTTCTAGTGCCTCTGCTTGATGAATTGATATTCTTTTTTTTTAAATATTATTTGTTTATTTTATTTTATTTTTTAATTGATATTCTTCATAATACATTTACATTAATTACTATTTTGTTTATTTACTATTACTGCTTTGAGCAGCCAATCTCATGAGAAGTTTAGAGCAGAATTTGATCTCAGAAAACATAGAATCCCTGAAAGGCCTAGAAGAGAAAATGATCCAAATTACAAAGGTTAAAAACTTTTGCTGCTTAGATCTGAATTCCAGATGGCTACTTTCTAGGCCTCCAATCACAGGCCAGTTATTGGATTTCTAACCTTCAATATCCTCATATGTAAAACAGGAATAATAAGGATGTATGCTTCATAGGTTTCTAGTGACAACTGAGTGACATATATAATGACTTCATATAATGACATAATAATTATTAGCTCAACTGATGCAAATCTTTCGTCCAGGCATGGTAGTACATACCTGTAATCCCAGCACTCAGGAGGCTGAGGCAGGCGGAGGAACTCACTCAGTGAGTTCGAGGCCAGCCTGGACTACATAACAAGACCCTATCTCGATAAACAAAACATTACGTAAGGTTAGGGATACAAATAAATAGTGTTTATAAGTTCCTGCAGAAGTTATTTCAAAGCGTGACACTAACCTGTTATGTGTGGTGACAGGTGGAGAAAGGGGAGTCTGCTTTCTCCCTTGGGATTGGCTGTCTGTGGTCACAGCCGTTCATTTGATCTGTGCACAGGTGACACACCCTTTGGTAGAGTTCACCGGTGTCTCTCTGCAAACCCATTCTGCACCTGAGTCCTGCAGAGGCTGATCTGAGTCCCTGGACAGGACTGTGACCCTCTCCTCAGCTGATTGCAGGTCCCAGTCAGAGCCAAAGGGAATTCAGCCCCGCCCTTTCCCATACCACCTAGAAAGAATTGAGGGAGTGCTTTGTTCTCCGCTGAGGTTCTGCCTAAGCCAGCTGCCTTTGGGAACCCAGGTGGGAAATATTTTCCCCAAATCACAGCTTCCTCCTTCCTCCCCCACAGAAGTCACTCATGCCTTGTTACCAGCAGGGACGGTAGAACGGGGAGGGGACAGGCCAGCCACATGTATTTACATTCTCCGATCTTAATTGCCCATGCATCTGCAAGAACACTTTGTTCCTCTTCTCCAACTCGAAGCCCTTATTGGTGGGGATTTCAAGGGATGGAAAACTGGTTTTGTTAGCGTTTCCTTTGGCTCTGTGCTTGTCTCCCTTCAGAGCATACAAATCCAAAATCTTTGAGTTTGTTTTGTCACCGCACTGTGGGTAGAGGCCAAGGAAAACAGTGACCCTGTGGGCTGATGATCCACATGGTCTAGAGCTGCAACTGTTGTTACCATTTTTATTATCAACGTCATGGCTTTAGTGTTGTTACGATTACACACATGTACTTGATGTAAGTGATTCTCTTCCCTAAGGCTTATTAGGAATCCCTAAATCTTTGGGTTTCATAGACAAGAAAAAGGACTCTGTTTAACTGAAGACTGACAAAATGTTGATAACTTTTAATATTATCAACTAAAGAAGAGTATTATTTAAATTTATATTGTTTTATTCCTTCTCTCTCCTGTTGTGGAAGGATAAAATGCAGAACAAGAGAGCAATTCTTGTCAAATGAGTCAGTTTAACCATGAAAATTCAGCAGACTACCCTGTACTTGCTCATGGAGATGCAGTCCAATGAAAAATCTCCTGCAGACCAACACCAGCGAGCCCGGCAGTGCTTGGAAGTCACTGCCCTGGAGGCTTTTCAGTGAATCTGGCTCACTGTCGGCTGTGATTATGTATGAAGTGCTTTTGAGATTCAACATATAGGATAACTCAGGCCAAAGGAAACACTGCACCTAAATACTCAACCAGTGAAGAGTTTGCCTGAATTTCTGGAACCTTGCCTCCATTCCCTACCTCACTGGATTTGGGTAAACAAAACATGGCCTCCGAGAGCTTTTGCAGGAGAAATTATAAAATTTCAGCAAAGCCTTGTGATTTCATTTTGGATCTCCTCAGGATTCCTCATCAAGATGCAATTAAGCAGAGAAAAACTCTGCCTTGGGGTGTGATTTTAATTACTCATCACGTTATGACTTGACTTTCCATTGCTGTATTTCTTTTTCCTTTCCATATCGCTGCTGCCGTGTTTGACAGCTCCTCCCGCGTCACTTCGTTTTAGGCTAACAGCAAAATGCTAAGTTGAGCGGGAGGGCAAGGCAGACATCTACTGTTGCCTTTCTGCTTTCACCAGAAGCCGTGCGGGCCCATCCTTTTCTTTTCCCTGCCCTTCCAGCCTCAGTTCTATGACCCAGTGGAGCCGGTGGACTTTGAAGGACTTCTGATGACCCACCTGAACAGCCTGGATGTGGAGCTGGCCCACGAGCTGGGGGACTTCACTGATGATGACTTGGACGTGGTGTTCACAGCAAAGGAGTGTCGGACTTTGCAGCCCTCTCTGCCGGAGCATGGGTAGGTTGTTTTCCTAAAATGTAAACGGGGCTGTCATTATTATGACTGTTATCAGCCAGTGGGGGTGGAAGGGAGTGCCATTATTCTGAATCTCTTAAAAAGAAACAAAATTACTCTCTCCATTAAGAGGTACAGGGCAACATACCATACTATCACCTAGTTGTGGACAGTTTTTAAACTGGTTTGGATAGAGGCTTGGAAAGTATGTGAGGACTAAATCAGTTCAAAGGATACAGTGGACCAAAAGGGCATTTCAGGAAGAGGTACAGTGCAGGCTCTGGAGCTGGACTGCCTGACGGCTGCTGACTGAATTTAGGCTAGTCACATGACTCAGGAAGCCTTACTGTCCCTATTTGTAAAAGTATAAAGAGTTTTTATAGTCACCAAAGTGCTTCCATACAAAAGCATTTTACTTGTTTCCGTGCAAGAGATCGAGTTAGAAACATAAGTTACATTTATTGAGCATCTACTATGTGTGAGGTACTAGAATAAAAAGATGAATAAGGTAAAATCTCTGAAGATTTTATCAAGGGTAAAGACGATCGGGAAAGCACTGTAGAATATTCACTGTATGTAAATAGCTCTTCACAGTTGGGTTAGGCAAGGATATTAGCTCTTGATGTCAAACAAATGATGGACTTATAGCTAAGTGAATATCCTGTTACTGCCAGAGAAAGAAAAAATCAGTGTGTCTTGGGAAATTTAGGGTGTCTTTTACTTGTGTCTATTTCGAAGTAAATTTAAGGTCCATGACTTCCTGGACATTTTCAACCTTCTCATTTTCCCAGAAAGTCCCAGAAAGGAGCACATGCAACACAACCCCTGCCCTAATTTCTCTGAGATGGCCTAGTCCTGTTTTAGATTTTATTGAATCACAATGTAAGGAGTCTGGATGACAGTGACATGGTAAATCCCTGTTCACTCTGGTTCAGACAGTTCCCATTCACATAGAGAAGCTGGCTACATGTGCAGCTCTCATACACTGCAAATACTCATTTTCCAGAGGACAAGAGCATTGCCTTTCTTGGGAAACATCTTTCCCTCTTGTCAGTTAATTTTTTCAGATGTGATTTTAATATTGCCTTCACCTGGGTAGAGAATCATTTAATTTTATTTCTTTATGTAAAATTACCTTAAATATGGCCAGAATCTTGGAAAAATCTGTTTAAACAATTACAATAAATTTAGAGGAAGTTCTTTTTTGTTTTTTGTTTTTTAAATGGCCTTGCTTTATAGTTGAGGCTGGCCTTAAATTTACTATGTAGCCCAGGCTGGCCTCAAACTCATAGTATCCTCCTGCCTCAGCCTCCCAAGTTCTGGGGTGCTGGGATTACAGGCGTGCACCACCATACCTGGCTCAGAAGTTCTTTTCTGAAGCTTGATAGAGAAGACAATTTTTTCACAGCATTTTTTAAAGTAGATTATCTGGCTGCCAGAACTTTTAGCTAAGACATATCTGCCTAACTTTAAAACGACCTCTCCTACTTTGGTCGTTGCCACAATCTTCCATATAAGCAAAGGACAGTAGCATCTTCATGACCCTGAGCTCCTGGTGAGCACCCTGGGTCCAGCCCTGCCCTGGGTGTTTAGCTGTGATAATGCAGTTTAAGTGCCAACTCTACAGGTGAATCCCTCCTCTACCACTTTCTGTGAGACTTGGAGCAAGATTCTTATCATCTCATCCTTCTGTAAGATGAGATTTATAGTAGGGCCTGCCCTATGAGGCTCATTAGGAACTGACTGAATTAAAACATGCAAAACAAATACATCCATGTCTGGTGCACAGTAAAGGGTATATAAAGCATGAACTGTCACATATAGCTCTCATTAAGTGTCCGACAATCTCGTGAATACTTTCCACAGTGACACTTTTAACCTTCATCTCAAGTCTCTAAAGAAGGCAGTCATTATAATTGGCTTATGTGAGGAAACTGAGGCACAAAATGGCTGAATGGCTACCCTGAGGTCAAAGAGCTAAGAAGGGATGAACCTGGGATCTGGGCAAGCAGAGCTCAGATCATGTGTCTAAATCTTTATAATAGTTCATCTTATATTTACAAGTGAATTCTGTTCTTATCCCCTGTGTTAGTCAGCTTTCCCTTACTATAACAAACACCTGGGATAAGTCAACTTAAAAAGTGAAAGGATTTGTTTGTCTTACAGACTGAAGGTTTCAGTCCATGGCCAACTGGCCCTCTTGCTTGGTGCTGTAAGCCTGTGGTGGCACAAAACATCATAGCAAGAGCTGGTAGTGGGAAGAGGAGGCCCATTCACCTCATGGCCAGGTGTGAAAGACAGAGAGGAAGAGGTGGAAGTCCCACAATCCCTGCGGAGGGTGCAGCCCCAGGATCTAAGGCCCCACATCCTAAAGGTTTCACCATTTGCCAGTAGCACTAAGTTAAAAATGAAGACTTGACCATCTGGTCCTTTGAAAACATTCAACACACAAACTATAGTATGACCTTTTTACAAGTGAGAAAATTTAGACTTGTAGCATTAGGTCTATTATCTCTAGTATTAATGCATTTGTGACAACCAGAGATTTTACTACTGGTGTTATTTCTGATTTCAAGGCTTATTCCTTCTAAGCAGATATGGCAGGGACCATCTGACTTAACGATCCCCAACCAAAGCTAATGTCTGCAAAGTTATCAAAGCCTGAGACAGCTGTTCTTCTTGCTTTCTGAATGGAGAACGTGCAGGTCCCCCCCTGCAAAAAATGCACATAAACAAAAAATTGTCCTTGTTAGAAATAAGTATTTATACCTATTTCCCTTTCACATTTGACTGTAGCTATTCCGCTTGTCCTGTGTAAGAAGTAAAGCCCTCATGGACAGGTGTAGTTTAATGATCCTCTCTTGTAAAACCCACAAGGCAAAACATGCCAACAAGTTTATCTCAACAAGGGAAAATTCTCTGAGCCTTAGGAATACTTTAGGCACTTGAATGAGCAAGAACACCCTTGGTATTCCGGTTGATATGAGTTTGAAATGCTGTTGTGCCCATTGGTGATGATAAGTGATTGCTGTGTTGATTTTTCCCAGTAATACCATGTTTTTAATCTTACTTTCCACCTAATTAGGGTGGACCTGGACCCTCATGTCAGAGATTGCATTCACACCTATGTTCGGGAGTGGCTAATCGTGAACCGGAAGTAAGTTACTTTTTCCTTTCTTTATATGCAAATTTTAATCTTATTTGTTAGCCGTCTCTTATTTTTTTAATGAATAGATGTTTTGAGCAGTTTTAGGTTAACAGGAAACATCCGTTCCTTTTTTTTTTTTTCTTCGGGACCGGGGATCGAACTCAGGGCCTTAGTGCTTAGCGGCAAGCACTTACCCCACTGAGCTGTACCTCCAGCCCTAGGTTAACAGGAAAATTGAGCAAAATGTCCTGAAAGTTCTCAGCTAGTCTGTGGCTGATACCCTCCCCCTCCTGCCACATGCAGGTTCCCTTATCCTTAGCATCATGCATTGGTATATAGTTATTATAATGACTCGCCTAGTGTTGCCACATTATCCTTAACAAAATTCTTTAGTTTACATTAGTGTTTTTATGCTTTTGTTTTGTTTTGTCTTTGCGGGGGTTGTGGGTTGCTTAGAACCAAATCCAAAGCCTTGGGCATGTTAAGCAAGTGGCACCCCGCGGCCCCAGTGTTCATCTGTGTGCTGTGCATTCTGTGGATTTTGCCAAATGTATGACATATGTCTGCCCTTGTGGGATCCTACAGCATAGTTTCACTGCCCTGAAAATCCTGTGTTCCCCTGTTCATTGCTCCTTGGCTTGCTGACCATCACATATCTTCTTACCATCTAATTTTACCTTATTGTTTCATGTCTTCTGATAGCTGCATAGTTCATTTCTTAATGTCACTGAAAAATCTTCCATTGTATATATGTACTGCTTTACCAATTAATTTATGAAGACAACTATATTTTAAACCTAAATAGTATAGCCTTTAAGCCAAGTGTATCTGCAGGCACCTGTCGTTCTAGCTACTCCAGAGACTGGGGCAGGGTTATCCCTTGAGCCTAGGAGTTTGAGGCCAACTGGGGCGACACAGCAAACCTCATCTCGAAAAATAAAATAGAGCTTTTTTGGTTTTATTTTTATCTGATGAATCCCTGAGAAAACTACTGTACATGAAGTGCAAATTGGCATTAGATTCAGAGCTATCGTTAAAATTTTTGACCCAGAAATAAATTGCTTGCCCTATCAGAAGGGCCTTTCTCTCTTGGTTTAATCAAATGTTTCATGACACTTCTCTGAACTTTTAATCTTTATGGTACTGCTCTGGACAGCACTCTCATGAGAAATATCTAAATCGACTAAAGTGTGTGTGTGTGTGATGGGGCTACTTCAAGTTGGGCCACTCCACTGAAGACACATCAGAAAACCTTTGCAGAGACATAAACTGCTTAAAATTAGCTTCATCTCTCCTGTACTCCAGTAAGAACTGCTGTTCCCTGGGATAAATGATGAAAGACTTAGGCATTGGGTTTTAACCAGCTCCTGGAAGGGTGCCATTGAACTTGCACTGATATGTTTTGTAGTAATGTCAATATGCACACTATTTTCAGTAGCTGAGGAAGACAAAGCATCGCTTATAAAAAGTAATTAAGAAAAAGTTAGATACTAATCCATTGTCCCTTCTAGTGCAAGTGGAAAACGCAGTTTGCCAGGCAATCAAATAAGATTATCTTTGCTGGAAATAAATAAAAGATTTCAGAACAAGTTGTTCCCAAGCTTTCCAATGTTATAATTAGAAGTACTTTCTCGATTTTTAAAGTTCTAAAAAAATCTGAGAAGGAACAATAAATAGAAAGGTCCATTTTACTAAATTTGGTTTTCAGATTTATTTTCTATGTGACAGACACTGGTACTTTCTCATTCCTCTTGGCAATGCAAGATCCTGTCTTTCACAAACTTAAAAGAAAAAAGAACTTTATTTAGAATACTCATTTTGGAAATCACAGGAAAACAAAGCCAAAATAACTCAATTTTGCTATATATAGAAAAACATCTTTAACCTTTGATATATAGACTTTGAGTCATGTTTGTATGAGATTGTGTTTGTATAAAAACTAAGTCAGATTATGACACTAGCATACATTTTCAGTTTTCACAATAAGCAGTGATTATCTCTGTTTACCATTAAATATTATTCTCAAACACAGCCATTAGTGATTGTATATGGATACCAAAATTCATTTAACCAATTTTAATGTTGAGATGATTCCCTGTTTTTCATTTTTGTACTTAAAATGTAAAAACATCCTTTCTTCACTGAACTTTTTACACATGATTTTGTTCTGTTGGAAAAAATTCAATAATAGAATTTTCTGTGTCTAAGGTTATGTGTCTTAGGGAATAATAGATTTTAAAATATTAATATACATAATAATATATACACAACCCTGACAAATACTGAGTGTTATTATTTATCAATATTTCCAGTATTTTTGATAAAAAGATTGTCTTTTTTTGCATCTTATTTGATCATGAGATGGGGCACATTTTTCCATGTATTTGTTGGCCACTTGTAATTTTTCCTTGGTGCTCTGCTTATTTATGAAATTTGTACAACCCTTAGGCTATTTGGTCTTTATATATTTAGGAGCATTTTTTTAAAAAACTGATGTTAGCCTTTATCTCTGATATCAGGTCCTTACCTAGTGTGCCTTGAACTTTTGCGAATGGGAGGGAACCAAGACTTGGAAAGAGCAGAGAGAGGGGGAGGTGCAGGGGATGACAAAAAATTAAGATGAGTTGTATACTTGTACCAACTCCCCACAATAAGTGCAATCATTATGTACTGCAAACATATGCTAAAGTTAGTCTTGGAAATGATGTGGAGTTTCACCATACAAGATGGTAGGAGTTCAACAATGGTTCTTACACTGCATATTATTGTTTTCAGGTCAGTCATTCTGATTACCAAATTCAGGCATGCAAAATTGGTCAAGAAAAAAGAAAATTTTAAGCATTGACTGTTCCTTTCAATAAACCACAGACATCAGCAACACACCTATTCCAGCAATCCTTATAGATACATATAAATTTTGTTTTCCATTTAAAAAAAACCAAAATAACAAAAAACAGATACCTAAACAAAACAGCACAGAGAGCAATAAAAATGATACAGAGCCTTGTTAATATCCTATCACCATGCTTCAAAACTCTGTCATTTTCAGAATGGTTGCACATAACCAGATATACACATGCAAGATTGATCAAACAATTACACATTAACAGTTCCTTTCAATAAACCAAGGTTCACATTAAAAGTCAATGGGAGCTAAACAGATATATGGTCTTTGATTATTTGATCAATCTTACATTCTTATATCTGGTGGACTGAGCAACTTTGGTGAAGATAACAGTATGTAATATAGCAACCATTGTCAATTCCTATCATTTTGTTTTGAGATCACGTATTGTTTTTGCTGTTTTTGTGTTTTAATTTTGTCTTCATTGCTTTGTTTTTTAAACTTTTAAAATAAAAAAAGTTTGTCTTATTTATGTAATTAAATATATATTGATGTTTTTCCTTAAGATTTCTATTTTTGGTTTCATCCTTAAAGTTTAATTCACAAACCCAATATTGTTTTCTAGCCTTTGGGTTAAAGTATTAATCAAGATCAGTAGCCATCTGATTGTTGCTTTTGCCCCATGTGAACGCATTTGTTTTTCTCTTCTACAGAAGCAATGCTTATCCACATATTTGCTGTGTTCATATTTTTGAATCTTTTTTTTTCATATAGCAATATCTCTTTTAACTTCATGTTTCACAACATACTAGGGGCAGATAGAGATTGCCCTTGGCCTAGTTCTCAGTACCTGTGTAAGGAACCAGTTTCCTTCCCAGAAACCAGCTGACAGACAAGTAGAAACATGAGACTTCGAAATTCATTTTCAATTTCTGGCAACCCTTAACTAGCGTGTTATTGAGAGAGCGTATTTTCCAATCCCTGTGTTTGGTTCTCTCATCCTCTGAATCTGACACTCTGCACATGAAAACTGTAATTCCGACCACAGACTCCTCCCAGGTGTCTTTCTGTCTCTGTGTGTATCCATAGTGGTTTACTTGGGGGAATCCATACCTACACCAGTCACCCTTCCTCTTCCAGCTTCACGACATTTTCAACTCAGTCGTTTCCTAAGCGTTGTTCCTTTGTGGTTGTAGAACGATGGCAGAAGAAAGGGGGCAAGAGGAAGGCAGTGCTTCATATATGGGAGGCTGGGAACTGTGAGAGCCTTCTTAAGTAGGCCACAACACTGAGGAAGCAGAATTCAACTTCTGGTTAGTGTAGACCCTGTTCAGGGACTGGTACCAAGGAAAATGTGCAGAACCTCCCTGTCTTTATCCCATGAGCTTCCCTGTGGGGACAAAGCATGGTATGTCTTTCCCTTTCTGAGCAGCATCTGATCACCAGAGCTTCTTTCCAGACTCAGACTAACCAGATCTGCTAGTTTGGGTGAGTTTCCATTTTTTCTGTGTCTTCATAGGGGTAGCTGGTTTACTGGGCTGGCAGGGGAAGAGGCGGTAAGGATTTCTGGCCAGCTGTTAATTAGCCATTAATTCATTAGCTGTCTTTTGAATGTTATTTTATGTGACAAAGAACGTGTGCTCGTTGTGGAGGAAAGCAAGTAACATGGACTCAATATGATTAAGCACAAAGCAAGTCTCTTGCCTCGGCTCCCCCACCACACTCAAAGCTTCTTGTTCTCCACTCCCTCTTCACTGCCTGCAGGTCAGTACTGCAGCCTCCAGATCTTCTTTTCATGCCTTCACAGATATGTGTGGCTATATTTTTCCATAATTGTGTGCATATGCATGTGTTTTGTATGTCCTAAATATATATAATGTTTTTCTGATACCTTTGAAATCATTTTGTGCCAAACATCTGTCCTATTCTTGGAAGATGATGCCTTGATTTCCTCCCAGGTTGAAGGGATGCATTCTGAGTTACAGAATCTTTGTGACAATAGGCCCCGCAGTTGTCTCCCCTTTCCACAATTGTAAATAATACCACAAGAGGCAAATAGGCACATCTACCCCTATACACATGTGTGAATATTTGTGAATGTAGAAATGAAACCACTGCTCCTAATAAACTCTGGTAAGTGTTGCCACATTCATCTCCAGAGAAGTTGTACTAATTCACTCCATTATCAGCTTGCAAGAAATTACCCTTTTCCTCTGTGTCCTTGGATAAAGGGACTGGTAGCAGGAAAGATGTACAGAGCCTCTCCTTACTCGATGAGCTTCCCTGTGGAGACATAGTGTGCTATATCTTTCTTTTTCTAAGCAACATCTGATATCCAGAGCTTCTTTCCAGCTATCCTTGGATAACTGGATATTATAACTTAAAATAAAATTTAATTTCCCCCAGTCTTAGTCTAGTTATTTAAAACTGGAAGCTGTTATCTACTTTGTGAATACTGTTTCGTGTCACTGAGTTTTATTTATTTTTTATTGCAAAATCTAATGAAATATGCCCTTCCTATACAGCCTGAATTGTACTCTTAGATCTTTATTCAAGCGAGATGAAAATATGTTTCTGTGAATATTTATAGCAGTTTCATTTGTAATTTCCAAAAACTACACACAATCCAAACTGTACTCAACCGGATAATAGAAAAACAAAGTCTAGTAAGTCCTTACAGTGGAATACTACTCAGTAATAAGAGGAAAGAAACTGCTGGTACACGCAATACCATGGATGAATTTCAGATGCATTATGCTAAGTAAACAAAGCTAGACCAAAAAAGAGATAGCTGCACAATTCCATTTTATGTAACATTTCTGGAGAAAGCAAAGTTATAGAGTCAGAAAATAGGTCTGTGATTGCCAAGGTCTGAGATTGCGGGAAGGGGTTGATCATAGAAGAGGGTAGGAAAATTTTAGGGGCTTCTGGATCTGTTTGATGTTTTGATTGTTGTGATAGTTATGCATTTGTTGACCTCATAGAACTGTACTCTAAAAAGAATAAATTATATAATTATACCTCAAAAGTGATGAGTATCAGACTAAGATAATGCCTGGTACTAAGTAATTATTCATTATATGTAGGGTCTACTATTATGTTATGGCTTATGGAGTGGGAATAGATGGATTCAAATTCTGGTTCCACTATTTACTAGCTGTGTGATGCAAGGTAAATTAATTTATTTCTTTGTGCCTCAGTTTCTTCAGCTTGAAGATAGGAATTAGAATAATACCCCAATTACAGGGTTCAGAGAAGTGGCTCATTGGTAGAGTGCTTCTCTAGCATCTCCAAGGTCCTGAGATTGATCTCTAGCCCTGTTTAAAAAAAAAAAAAAAGTAATGTTAGTTACTTTTGTCATTGCTGAAACAAAATACCTAACACCCAAAGTTAAGGGAGTATTCTTAGCTGTGAGTTCCTGTACAAATGAAAAGAAAGTTAAACACTTTGAACATATAATGGCACAAGATAAACATTACCATTCCAAAAGGTACAAATAGAGGGATACAAAGAAATGGGACCGAAGCAAGTCCAAAACCCAGCAGGCCAAACATTAAGTCCTGTAGTTCCAAGTCCAACAGCATCCAAGGCAATCTGTGGCAAAATGTGAGCTCCAAAGGGCTTGAGTGGCTTTGCCCCCACAGCATTGTGGGTGGTTGTAGCTCCTGTGGCTTCTCTCTTAGACTAGCTCTGCTCCCTCCTTGCAGTTTTCCTCAGACAATCCACATTCCTGGCTTCTCCAAATTTCTTGTGTCTCCAGTGTACTTTCAGCTTCACACTCACAGCTTCATACACTGCCCTCTCAGAGGCACACTGCCTGGATTCCCAGGCCTTCTTCTGAAATCTGGGTGGAAGCCTTCTAGATCCTTCAACTCTTGCATTCTGCGTGTACCTAAAACAGCCCATGTGGATGATGCCAAGGTCTGCTGTCAGCTGGAGCAGTAGTCAGGCTTCCTTCTGTCTTGGTTGTAGGAGTCAAGTGTCTATGACCCAAATCTTGAGGAACAATTTCCATAGGGGCTCACCATTATGAAACATGATGCTCTGAGATTCTCT
The DNA here is from genome assembly GCA_004027595.1 of Dinomys branickii. NCBI lineage: Eukaryota > Metazoa > Chordata > Mammalia > Rodentia > Dinomyidae > Dinomys > Dinomys branickii. The sequence continues at coordinate 186,616 of PVLD010000968.1, read as the reverse complement.
TCTCAAAGCAATGTTTGACTTTTGCAACTCCAAGGCTACAAAGGTGGAAGTGATCTTTGCAACTCTGAGGCTGCAAAAGCCAAAGTCCTGTTGCTGCTTGTGATGCCCTCAGGCCATCTTTTTTGTTCTCCAGTTCCTTCTTAGCAATCAAGACCTTTGCTCTACTTTGTAATCCATGGCTATACTGGAGCTTGCTTTCTGGCCAAACTCATATGTTAAACTATTCTATTGCCCTCTTTGCCCTTGATTCTCAAGAAAAATATGGCTAGAAGTCCCCAATAGCAGCCATGCCACCACCTCAACATTAGACTGCCTTAAAATTTCTTCTGCTGGATTAATTAGTCCACCACCCTTAATCTCAGTCTTAGGCAAGGTCTCTGGACACAAGCAAAATGTAGACAAACTTTCTGCCACCCCATAATGCATATCGTGAGTCCAACAACCAATGCAGCCCTTTTTCTGAGCAGAAACCTCCTGAGCCTGGTCTCTACCAGCAGGATTTCTATCAGGATTCTGGTTTTCTGAGATCTGATTAGAATCTCCCATCAAGTACAGCCTCAGGCATTCCCACTGTACTTTTTCATCAGCATCTCCAAAACTTTCCAAATTCTTTCCACAAGCCAGTCTCAGAGGGTCCTGAACCCCATGATAAATTGTAGTTATAGCAATGACCTCATTTCTCTGGTACCAATTTCTGTGTTAGTTTCTTTTCTTGTTAGTTAGACAAAATACCCAACGCCCAAAGTAAAGAAGGAAAGGTTCATTTAGCTCGCAGTCTGTAGAAGTTTCAGTCCATAGGTGGCTGACTCCAAGACAGAGTGATACATGGCAGAGGGCCATCACAGAAAACAACAGTTCATGACATCTACAAGGTAGCAAAAGCAACAAGGGGCCTTAATAGCATCTTTCTGCCCCTTTTATCCAATCTAGACTATTAGGAATTAGGACCGGGGCTGGGGATATAGCTCAGTGGAATAAGCGCTTGCCTAGCAAGCGCAGGGTCCTGAGTTCGATCCCCAGTACCACAAAAAAAAAAAAAGAGGAATTAGGACCATGCCCAACCAATCAGTGGACACACCCTTAATCCCAGCATCACGCACTCTATAGATTCATCCATCTCTGAAAAAGCCCAACGACTGCATGAGACTTTCAGGGGACATCTAAACAGAAACCATAACAAGTATCTACCTTAAATGTTTGTTGTAAACAATAAATAAGTCAATCTATGTAAAGTACTTGAAAGATTTCTTGACATAAGGTAATGATTGACTCTTAGCTACCAATGATAGTATTGTACGATTGAAGAATATAGCTCAATTTTTCTTGCATAACTGACAAAAACTTTAGACAAAGTAGTAAGATATTATATGTAAGGGGAAAAAACCAAGGAGACAACTCTTATTGTTGAAGGTTTATTTTAATTCATTTGGTAACACCAGGTAGATTTCACTTCATAGATGCTATAGATGTTCATAAAGTAAAGATAAGACTTGGAAAATATAAGATTTATACTTTGGCACCAATTTATACTTTAGTATTTGCTTCTTATCTAGTTACAGTTCAACCTATCCAAAATATTCCTTCCAAGTGAGAGGTCTTCTGACAGTCTCATGGTGGTAATTCAGTAAATGTCATCTACTATTTGTGATATTTATTAAACATCAAATATCAGAAAAAACAATTAAATTTTCATGCCAATGGAATAAACCAAAAACTCTGTCCCATGCATCATAGTGTATATTGCTGTCTTCCTCTGAAGGACTGTGCTTAACAAGCCCACTGTGCCTGCTGTGGACATGTCTTTTCATTCAGAACCATGCAGTCAAGCCCTGGTTTAGTTAACTCTTATTTTTTGTTTGTCTACTTGCTGATATTACATTTCTCTACAATATCTGGAAATAAATTTTAATGCCCTTGCTATCTGTGATAATGGCTTTGAAGCCCACTTAGAGAGCAGAGGGGTAGAGTAATGGCCACTTGTGTCCTCCCACTTGCATCATTCTATAGGGCATTAGCCACTCAGGTTTTATAATTGAGGTGTTTAAATCAGACAGATAGTGCTGCCCATAAAGGATGGAAGAAAGTTTTATACTTCCTTTTAACTTAATCAGGAAAAAGTAAGCTACCCAGAAATGTGAACTACTTAATCTCCTTCGGGGGAAAATGTATTTTCTTGGTTGAAATATTTGTCTGTGTTCCTTAGACTGCAAGATTCCTTGACAAATACAAGTCTCTCTTCCACATCTACAGTACCAAGTTTGGTGTCTGTATTCTAAAAACAATAACAATTTTTCTCCATGGTTTTTGAAAATAGTTATTGCTTTTATGTCTAGTATTGTGCCATGTTTGCCTGTTTAACCTCATCTAATGTCTATGTATCTTGAAAACTGTGTGGATTGATGTTTAACAGTGTCCTTTGTGTGATATGAAGTATTTTAAATATTATTATTATTTCTGTGATTTTCCCTAAATGAGTCAAGGGGTGATTAAACATCAGGTGATTTTTGATATGTTGGTGGTGAGTTGAACTCTTAGGTAATTAAACTTGTTTACGTGCTATTTATTCTTAATGAATTACAGCAACAGTGAAACATTTCATGGGTGTTATGGGCAGCATCATAAAAGCCTTCAGGCTTTGCCTTTCATCCTGGGTGACTCAGGTGATTCTGAAGGAAGGTCAGGCTTAAGGAGAACAAGGATATCAAGGAATGGGGTATCATCTGTTTTATTACTCCATATTTTACTCCCAGTGAACTGGTAAACAATTAAAATTCAAACACATCAGTGCATATAATTCAGTTACTCCCAAAACACCATAAAAATGTCTCCCTGATCAATAATTGCTTGTTATGACATGCATTTGTTGTGCTGCTGTCAGGTGCTTAGCTATTTGCTCTCTTAAAGTATGGAAAGGGAGCCAGGCTCATCAGCCTATGTGGTAACAAAGAGCACTCCAGCTGTGGAGATCGCGGGCCACTCTGCACCTGCCGTGCATGGACTCCATTTCCCCCATGAAAGGCCTGGGCCTCCACAAAGCCCTCCCTGACTGGTCACAAGTAACCCCCTCCTGAGAGTTTGCAAAGCATATAGCTTATATTTCTTATAGAAGATTCTGTCATGTTCTACATTAAATTCTGTTACCTGTTGTCTTAGTTCCTTGTCACTGGGACAAAATACCCAACACCTGCAACTTCAAGGAGTGGGCTCCCAAGCAGGAAAGGCATGGTGGGCGGGCCTGGAGAGAGGAAGGCTGCCAGCGCCATGCCAGCCAGGATGCAGGGAGAAAAAGAGGGGGCTGGCAGGGGAGACAGGCCCATCCAGGCCACACACCTGTGGCCTGCCCCTTCTGACCAAACCCCACCTCCATTCAGCTCTGAACTCTGAGTGGATTAATCCTCTGAAACGTATCTCACCCTGGGACCTTCCAAAATCTCATCCTTTGAACACACGAGGCCGTTGGGAGGCATTCTAGCTCTAAACCATAACACCCGTCTAAATTATTTCCCCTGTTAAATAGGGCATATTTCTTACAAGCCTATGACTTCACTGCAGACAGGAACCCCTTCACAGCAAGAATGCTCCTGCTGGCCTCTTCACTGCCTTAGCAGCAACAGATACTTGATGAATACTGGTTGAATGGAAGAATGAGTGAAAGTTTAACAAGCAAATGTCAGTATCATGTTCTAAATCGTGGTTTTAGCAGCACAGCTGAGAAGGGAACTTCAGTGAGTACCTGGAAGGGGTGCAATGGAACAAGTTTAATTAGAACAAGAGACCTGTTCAGGCATTCAGTTTTTTGGCTGGAGGGCGAGGGGATATACTGCAAGTAGAATCCTAAAATAGGCATTTTGCAGAACCCTACCCTCATTTCTGAAACCTAATTAAATTTCCTGCATTAAAAAAACTATGTAGTTCAGGATACATATGGGTGCTAGGAGACTTTAAGCATAGCTACACTTATAATACAATTAATTGCCATTGCATCTAAAGATAGTGTCATATTAATAATAACAGCTATCATTTATGGTGCTGGTATGTGGCTGTCTTGAGACTGTCTAGAAGTAGAGCCTGACATGGAGATTCAAGTGGATGTGATTTTCCAGGATGTAAAAGCCTGTAAGGGAGTGAGTAAAAAGGACTAGGAGGCAGAAGGGGTTTATGAAAGATGAGGTCTCAGGACTGTTCTAGTCTAGGTCTGCTTCAGAGTAGTCTAGAGAATAAATCACACTGTCGAGTTGCCTTACTGCCCCAACTGGGGGCAAGGCATGGGACTGCTGTACCTCTACAGCAGTCAGGCATCGGTCACTACTGCCAAACCAAGGGTGGAGGTTGAAGGGGCAGGGAGGTGAGACAAATTGCTCACATTTCTCTGGGTATGACAGCACCTACACTTAAGTGACTGGGAATTGATATTAAGGTTGGAAAAGGGAATCTAACTGGGGCATCAGTAGTCTTTACTACAGGCCACAAGCCTAACATACTTCATTTTCCTGTTATTGTGACCCAATCTCAACTTTATGGAAAATCTGCTAGTACAAAGACTTCCTTCTCCTCACCCATGACATCTGAGAGTGAACTAACCTGATTCTTCTTCACCCCTGAATGCTTCAGTATATAATTCCTTCCGATGAAAACACTCTCCAATAAAGCCTCTCTAGAAGTGCCACATTTGGAAGATTAACATCCATACTCCATTACCACATAACCCTCAGACCCCTCTTGGCTTTCACCAGAGGGGTTCACTTTTGAGTCACATGTTACATTTAAATGTCACATGTCTTTCATATCATTCACACTTGAACAGTTGCTCGGTGTATTTTTTCACTTTCATGGCCTTGAAATTTTACAGGCCATTTTTTTTTTTTTTGTGGTACTGGGGATCGAACTCAGGACCCAGTGCTTGCTAGGCAGGCGCTTATTCCACTGAGCTATATCCCCAGCCCCAGGCCATGTTTTAGAATGTTCCTCCATGTGGATTTCTGACAAACATCCCCAATTTATTTATATCAACAGAGTTATAATTTCCTATTTTATGGAATATTTTAATCTGTTTCTATCATTATTTTTTCGGTACCAGGAACCAAATTCAGGACCTTGCGCTTGCCAGGCAGGTGCTTGTGCCACTGATCTACATCCCCATTCCTCCATCATGTGTTTTGATGGCCAAATTATCCTCAGTTCAACAGATATGAATCTCTCCATCTGGCCCTTCTTTTTGTTTTTGTTTTTGTCTTTTGTCTTTTTGAGACAGAGCCTCGTTATGCAGTTCAGGCTGGCCTTGAGCTCCCCTATGTAGCCTAGGCTGGTCTCAAACTCACAACAATCTTCCTGCCTCTACCTCCCAAGTGCTGGGATTACAGGTGTGCACCACCACGCCCAACCTGGCCCTTCTTTTTGACATGGCCCTGGAGTGTTTGCTTATTGCTGTACATTCTTGCTTTCTAACATACACTATTTCAGGATAATCTTGTACTTTCCCTTCCCCACCCCCTGGGTCAGTCATTTCTCCAGACGCGCTGATGTGTTTCACTGGGAAATGGCACATAGGTGCCAAGACGGGGGTGCAGGGTGTGCTCCCTGTCGCTAAGGTTGCTCCTCCTGTGTCTCTCAGAGCTAAGAAGGGCGTGGGTGTGGGCGGGCGATGGGGTGTGTGAACCAAACACCATGAGTTCGTGTTGGTACCTGCAGTTCCAGCCCAACCTCACAGCATTTATTCTAGTTTTCTCTTTTCCACGTTTAAAACTCTCTTCTCAGTGGAAACTCTGGCTCCCTTGGCCTTAGAGTGTTTGTTTAGCTCGTTACCCGACCTGTATGTGAACGTGGTGTGCACCCTCCTTCCGTCCCCACACGGTGGCCCTCTTCCTCCTCCTCTTCTGGCTGCGACACCTGCACATGCCCCTCCTGCATAGACGCCCTCTTTGGCTCACACCGACACAGTGTCAGGGCACCTGTCCACAGAGACACCCCAGTCACCCGCCTGCGCCCTGACTCTTCATGCCAGGCTCTGCCTCCGCTTCTGATGTGGGCTCTGTGTGCCATGCCCACATCGCCGGGCTCAGATGTCCCCCTCACATTTGGACTCTGAGTCGCCATGCCGGGCAGTCCTTTTCTTATCATTCTTTTTGAATTTTAAAGAGAAAAAAAAATACAGAGTTTTAAAACAAGGTGATAAGAAATTAACAATGGTTATTATCCTGCATATTTCTATCTTCAAAGTTATTGTTCAGATTACCAGATACAGGCAAACAAAACTGATCAAACAATATAGGCACTAACTGTTTCTTTACTGCTAGAAATTAGTACAACACTTACCTTAGCCATCTTGTGTATCTACCAATTCTATTCTTCTCTCCATTCCTTCATCCCAGTTGTTCTTTCCTTTTGAGCAGTTTCTTTCCTTTTCACAGTATCTACTGTACCCTTCGGATCTTATTTACTCTTTCAGTTTCTTACAATAGGGAGATAATACAATGTTTACATATGTGTGTCTTAAGAGCTGAATAGTACTCCACTGTATAAAAATACCACATTGGGGCTGGGGGTATAGCTCAGTGGCATAAGCGCTTGCCTGGCGAGTGCAAGGTCCTGAGTTCGATCCCTGGTACCGGAAAATAAATAAATAAATAAATAAATAAAAATACCACATCACTTTTTATCCATTCCTTGGCTGATGAGCATTTGGTTTGTTTCCAAGATTTAGCTCTTATGAATTGTGCTGCTACAAACATGGGTGCACATATATCTCTGTGGTATGATGTTTTCAGTTTTTCTGGAAAAATACCCAGAAAGGGAATAGCTGGGTCCAATGGGACCTCTAATCCTAGATTTCTGAGAAATCTCCACACTGATTTCCACAGTGGTTGCACCACTCCACATTCCCACCAACAGTGGAGAAGGGTCCTTTTTTCCCCACAGCCTCTCCAGCATTTGTTATTGGTTGATTTCTTGATGATAGCCCTTCTTTCTGGGGTGAGGTGGAATCTCAGTGTTGTTTTAATTTGCATTTCTCAAATGACTAATGATGTTGAACATGTTCTCATGTATATATTTGCCAGTTGTATTTCTTTATCTGGGAAGTGTGTATTCATCTCAGGTGCACATTTTGGATTGGGTCTTTGAATTTTGGGGGCCTGATTTTTTAAAATTCTTTATATGTTCTAGATAGAAGTCCTTTGTCTGGGGACAATTGGCTCAAAGTTTTTCCTAATTTGTGGGTTTTCCTTTTACTCTGTTGGTGATTTCTTTTGATGTGCAAACCTTTGCAATAAGAGGAGATCCCAGTTTTGATTCTTTGAAGTGTTTCCTGTGCAGTTTGGTTTTTGTTTATGAACTCTCTGCCTACCCATATGTCTTCAAGATTTCTACCTATTTTCTCTTCCAGTAGATTTAGTGTTTCTGTTTTAATATTTAGGTCTTTGATCCCTTTTGACTTTAGTGCATGGTAATAGACGTAAGTCTAGGTTTAGTCTTCAGCATATGGAAAGCCAGTTTCCCCATCACCATTATTGAAGAGGCTATTTTTCTTCCAGTGAATATGTTTGGCCCTTTGTCAAATATAAGGTGGTTGAGTGTGTTTGTAGTTGTGTCTACATCTTCTCACCTGTTACACTGATTCCCAGATCTATGGGTTTTTTTGTTTTGCCAGTGCCGTGCTAATTTTATCACCATAACCTTGCAGTATAATTTCAAGTCAAGGATTGTGATGCCTCCTGCCTTTCCTTTGTTGCCCAGGATTGCCTTTGCTATTCTAGGTCTCTTCTGGTTCCAGATGATTCTTAATGTTTTCTCTAGATCTATGAGGTATGCTAATGGTATTTTCTGGACATTAAATCTATACAACAGTTTTGGAAGGGTGGCCGTTTTCACAATGTTGATTCATTCCAGAGCAAGGAATATCTTTTGATTTTCTGAAATCATCTTTGATCTCTTTTTTATGCATACTATAATTTTACTGTACGTATCTTTTACTTCCTTTGTTAGATTGATTCCTAAGTATTTCATTTTTTGGATGCTATTGTGAAGTGTGTGGTTCCCCTAATATCTCTCTCAGTCTGTTTGTTGTTTGTGTACAGGAATGCTATTGATTTTTTTTTTTTTTTTTGGCAGTACTGGGGATCGAACTCAGGACCCTGCGCTTGCTAGGCAGGCACTTATTCCACTGAGCTATATCCCCAGCCCAAGGAATGCTATTGATTTTTGAGCATTGACTTTGTATCCCACTATGCTACTGAATTTGGTTATGAAATCTAGAAGTCTTTGATGGAGTTTTTGGGGTCTTCCATGTAGAGTATGATGTCATCTGCAAATAATGATAATTTCACTTTTTCCTTTCCTATCCTTATTCCTTTTATTTCTCTCTAATTGCTTTAGCTAATGTTTCCAGAACTATATTGAAAAATCAGAGTGGTGAAAGTGGACATCCTTGTCTTGTTCCTGATTTTAGAGTGAAAGCTTTCAGTTTTTGTCCATTTAGTATGATGTTGGCTGTTGGTTTGTCATGGATGGCTTTCATCAGATTGAGGTAAAGACCATCTATTCCGATTTTCTGTAGGGTTTCTATTATGAATGAATATTGGACTTTATCAGAAGCTTTTTCTGTACCTATTGAGATGATCATGTGATTTTGTCTTTGACTTTGTTGACCAGGAAGCCCTTTTCAAAGCAGTGCCTTCTTCACCCCATTTAGGCTTCCACTGGTGTGTGGCCCTTCTTGGCTCTCTCCACCCTGAGGCATGGTTACCTTCCCTGTCCTGTGCACCTTATGGTTTTAGCACTGAATTATACCAGAAAGGGAGGAAAGGAAATCACAGTAAATATAGGAAAGGGAAAGAGGAAAACGAAGGGGAACATGAATTATTCTCCAGTCTTCATATTAGCTCCTTAAATGAGCAACTATTTACCCCTTTCCACACTTGAGGGGACTGTGACTCAGAGATATTAGGTCACTTTCCTCTGGTCTGTCCCTCAGCCCACATCTGAACCTAGGCCCTTCTGATTTTAGAGCCTGGGTTCTGTCTGCTTTACCACCCTACCTCCAGAGAGAATGCTCCCAAAATATGCTTGGCCTCAGGATTGTGCCCAAATATGGAAGACTAGTGTTTTAGAAAAATAATGTCATTCTCCTGGTAAGCTCTGTTCATTTCATAAGGACAGGTTTCTTTTGGTTGGCTTTGGTCTTTGTTCTGGTTTTCTTTGGTTTCTTTTGGTCTTGTCCTGTCCTCACGTAAGCTCAACAGGAACTTGGTTTTTATTTAACTCAGCTGCCAGGATGAAGTCATGAGGGTAGGATGCTTGTAGCCCAGGACACTGAGCCCTTGGTCTCTCTCCCTACGCACTGGTGGTTTCTTGTATGCTGGCGCTTCTCAGATGAGTCACCATACACGCCTGCCAGCCTTTGTCATCTCCTCCTCTGCCGGTGTTACCCTGGCTGCCAGAAGGGAGCCTGGTCACTTTTTGAGACATTCAACTGGGGAAGTGGCTACCAATCTAGTCTGTGGGAGGGGAGAAAAGTTTGCATTATTCTGAACATATACTCATAGGAGATGCTGATTTTAATGCTTTCTGTAGCAAAAGTCCTAACAGCTGGTATAAATATCAGGTTTCAAGATACCCTGTAACTAATTCTTAATGCCCCTTTCTCAACTCCTTTTGGGTCCATGTAAGGAACTCTGGATGATTTTCTATCAAAACTAAGATGGAAAAAAAAAAGCAAGTATGTATTTTCATCAAATAGCAAGACAAAAGTAGCCAAATAAATATCATGTCCTCCAAATATTTAGCATCTTTAGAAAAGAAAATTAGATTTTAATTTTTTCACATATAGCATATGAACTTTTTATGATAAAATAATAAAGCTGGGAATAATAGCTTAGAATATACCTCATAGCCCTGCCTCACTCTGTGAAGAAACATACAGAGACATGTGACCTGAGTGTGATGGGAACAGGCATGCATTTGTCATTGTTAATTTGTGTGTGTGTGTGTGTGTGTGTGTGTGTGCGCGCGCGCGGTACTGAGCTGCATTCCCCAGCCTGTTTTTGTTGGGTTTTTTTGTTTTGTTTTGTTGAGACAGGCTTGCTAAGTTGCCTAGGCTGTATCCTCCTGCCTCAGCCTCTCCTGGTGCTGGGATTACAGGTATGGCACAATGCCCAACACACATTCATAATTGTGTGTGTGTCTGTGTGTGTCTGTGTAGGTCTTGTCTATAGGTAAAGGAAGTAGGTACATTTTATAAGATGGGAAGAAAAGCTGAAGCAGATATACAGTTCATAGCTAAGGCTGTCCCACCAGTCCTGTAGCTCCTGAGGTTTATTTGCATCACTTAAGAAGGTTTCCTCACAAAGAAGGGCCTAGGATATTGAACAGTTGACATTATCCCTTTGGAGTGGATGGCCCTAAAAAAGAGAAAGAGCAAACACCAAAGTGGTAAATTTGAATTTTATTCACTATTTGTTTTTTACCTCAAAACAAGCTCACGTTAGTTTATTAATTTTTCCCCTTAAAATTGGATTTTTTGCCAGGCATGATGGTGCACCCTTGTAATCCCAGCACTCAGGAGGTTGGGAGGATCATTCTGAGTTCGAGACCAGCCTGGGCTATAAAGTGAACTCAAGGCCAGCCTGAGCTGCATAACAAAACCCTGTCTCAAAAAGACAAAAGATAAAATAAAATAAAAAAATAAAATTGGATTTTTCAGAAAAATAATCACCGATTCATGTGCATGTTGTTAATTGAGGAAGTATAGTTGTAGGATACAACTTTGTATTTGCCTATATTTGCTGCTATTGGGGGCTTATTTTCCATCAAGATATTAGATGACACATGGCTTTTTTCTGTGAGCCCTTAGGGACAGCCCACAAGCAATTGTTTATTCCCTAGAAAAGTAGTGCACACATGTATGTTGCTGTCTGAATACATGTGGGCAAGAATAGCTTTCAAGAAGCTAGGCAGTTTATGAAATGCCATATCCAGGCTTTCTTTGAAAGAATTCTGCCAAGAGAAAGTAAATCTAGAATAAATCACATGTACATCCTCAGTAGCACTTTTCACCGCTGCTACGCTTTGCACACTTAGAGCACCTGGAACCAGAAAAGTGGAGGGAAGGGGCAGGGAAGGGAAGGCAAACGCAGGAGAAGTAAAGAGAATTGCAATGCCTTGTGTACATGGACCAGCTCCCCCAATGAATGCAAGCACTATGTACTGCAAACACGTACTAATAAAAATTTTAAGAATAATTTTAATAAATATTTTAGCTTCTACTTCCAAGAAATTATTTGCCAGGCAGGCGCTTATGCCACTGAGCTATATCCCTGGCCCCCCCCAAGAAATTATTTGAAAGAGTCTTCACAATACCTTTTTAATCATTGTTGTTGAACAATATGGTTTATTTTTTAAATTTTGCTTGTTTTGCTGCTGTTTAGAAAGTTTAAGCCAGAAGTTACTTTGGATCTTTTCCCTGAAATGTCTTCTAAATGTTTGGATGTATTTTTTAATTGTCTTGGTATACCAGGTCCACTGGCTTATTTTTCTTCTAGTTCCCTAATTTGGCCTGTTTTTCACCCAGCTGTAGATTGGGTCAGACCAGTTCAAGCCTCCAGGAGACTGAAGATGGACAGTTACATTAGCCTGACTTGAATTGGTCACCAAGCTCATCTTGCATTTTTGTTAACTACTTCTTGGCTCCTTTTGCTTAAAATAATTTGCATGTCTTCAAAGCACAATGAAATCCAGGGCGAGCCTTGTTCTCCCTACAGGTGACACTGGAACATCTCATTCTTTCTTTAATTAATTCAGCGAACTAAAATATATTCCTATCTGTAGAGCATGAGCCACTCTTTCCCCCAATACTCCTCCCTCCCAAAGAGTTATAAAGCTTATCTGGATCATTGCTAGTAGCTCTCCTACATTTTCCGCCTCGTCTGTCTGCCCTTTGCTATCTCCCTTACAGTCTAGCCTCATTGCCTGTCCCTGTACCAACTTGCTCAATAGTTTTTCTACTGGTGCAGAGATCAGGGAGCATGTTTGTGCGCTTCATAGCGTGTTTTCCAAGAGTGTCTTCAGTCATAAAAATGGGGACTATGCATTTTGGATTCTATCATTATGACTTGACAACTTATATCTGTTCCCTTTCTCAGGATGGTCTCATTTCTCCAGTGACAGTGCTAACCATTCTATTTAAAATTCTTTCCACAGTTACACATTTTTAAAACACAGTTTTAACAGAGTTCGTAAAGTGGAGGAGGAGGATGTTAGCAATGGATCGCAGTAGATAAAACATTTCTTGCTACTTTGTTTCTCAACCATGCCCTGCCTTTTTAAATTCATTATTAACATTGATGTGGACATGAAATGGGTTGCTCTATTTTTATCTTCAGACGAGCTTTATTTGCCCGCTTCTGCACATTGCTAGATTCATTCCAGCCTCTTACACTAAGGTCACAGTTCAGCTTCAGCTTGGAGCCAAGTGCCCCACAGCTGAAATGACCGCACCTCTGCAGTGGCATTTTCCCAGGCCGTTCCTGCCTTTAATAATGAGCCAGCCAGGAGGCACGCTTGTATCTCATTACAACAGGGCCTTGTGTTAGGCCTGGTGCTTAATTAGATGTGAGGAATTACAATCGGGCCTCTCTTTGAAAGCCCTTTCAGCACCAAGTCTGCGCTTATGCCATTACTTTTATTTTTAATCTAATGGCTTTGCCTCTCTCTCTCCCTCCCTCCCTCTCCTCCTCCAAATTATATAATATCAATGATAAAAGAAACCAAGGAAGTTCAGAGACTTGCGGCTTTAAAAAGACTGGATCAAGAAAAGATTTTCACAAGACGCTTCAGAAACAGACCTTTGAGTCAGAAACGGAGTGCGCTGAACCCGCTGCTCAGGTATTTCCTGTCAACAAACATGGTTACCAGGTTACAGCTGGCCCAGGGCGGGCTGTCAATTTTTTTTAAAAGTAGAATGAAATTAAGACTCACAGAATATTTGAATAGGAGGAGCTCTATCATCTGAGTCAGTAATATTATATATATTTTTTTCCAAATTTGTTTATAGCTTCAGAAATCAGTATTCAAAGGAAAATCCCAAAGCTCAATGATTAAAATAGATAAAGTAGGGTGGCTCTCAAAAAGGTAAGGGGGACACCTTGGGCCCAACCCTAGAACAGTTCCTGCACAGACGTGGTGATACCCTAAGCCAGACTGCAGTGTGGCTGAAAGCTTCTTCTGAAAGCCAGAGTGCTGGGATTCTCTTACTGATTCTACCACAGAGGAACTGTATAACCTCAAGCAGGCAAACGATCTGGGCTTCAGTTTCCTTCCCTAGAGAAAGGATGATGCTGCTAACTCTTGAGGTTACTTGAGTATTAACTAAATTAATATGTGTAAAGATTTAGAACAATGCCAGTGGCACTTAGTACCCAATAAATGCTGCTACTGTTATTGTTGTTGTCATTATTATATTATAATGAAGTGATTACAGTTTAAAAATCAGTGCTGTATACACCCTAATCATAGCAGCCAAAAGATGGAAGTATCCCAAGTGTCCACAGTAGATCAAGAGATCAAAATGTAGTTGTCAAGGGTGTTGGAACGAATGGAGAGTTATTCTTTAATGGGTACAGAGTTACGGTTTTCAGAATGAAAAGGATTGATGGAGATGGGTGTTGGTGATACTATACTATAATATGAATGCACTTAACCCCTCTAAAAAAGAATTAAGATGATACATTCTATGCTACAAATATTTTACCATAATCAAATTTTTGAAAGGTCAGTGCTCTAGTCTAGTCTGCTTATTTGATTAGTAAGAAAAATAAATAGCAAAGAAGAAATTTGTCCAAATGTATACAGGACTTCCTCTAAACTGGTATCATTTTTAGCATTCATGTGTTCTTATAGCACAAGCATCACACCATGCTGAATATTATTAGAGATTTTAAATAATACCTATTTTTCAAACAACATAGTCCCTAAAGACAAGGCAGCACCTTAGTATGTGCTCCAAAGAGGAGCCCGCTGTCAGTTTTGGTGCTGACTGGCAGGCTTACTGAGGCATGGGGGACCTCTACACAGTGCTCCATGGAAGACTTAGGGATTTTTCGTTGGTAATTTTGGCTAAATTCCATTTTTACCCTATGTTATAAATAACTAAATTGTTCCTTGTATTAGTCAGATAGAAGGTACCCTAAGTATTTCAGCAGAAGACATTCGACAAAGGGAAGTGATTAAATGGGTTTGTTAACAAAAGGGGGAAATTGAGGTTATACAGAAATGACAACTTCAGGCAATAGCACACCATTCCCCATAGCTGGGGCCTAGAGCCCTGTCTCTCAGACCTGAGTTTCATCAGACTGCCCCAGAGGGCTGTGCTAGCCTTTGCCTGCCAGTTTCTGAGTCAGTAGTTCTGGAGTAGAATCGGAGGATTTGAATTTCTAATTAACATTTCCCAAGTGAAATGCTTAATCCCAGAACTACAGTTGGGACCATGAGTCTAGGGAGGAGCTTGGCATTACTGGAACCTAAAAGCTCAGAAGATAGGTTCAGAGAAAAGACTTAAATGTCTGAGAAGGGGCACAGAACCTCAGAGGGGAAACCTCATGGAGCTCTTGTGAGGAGGTAGTGTCCTGCTGCTGCCTGTACCTTGGAGAAGGTGAGTTGGTTCTGGAAGTGCCCAGAGAAGCTGAAGGCAAGAACCAACCATCTCTAACAAGGTGAGAAAAATTGCAAACGAAGAGGAAGGAGTCAGGTTCTTCTCCCTCCTCCAGCCAGCTAAGTCGCTTTGTGGTGCGCCCAGTCAGTCAGCAGAACCTACAAGGAACACGAGCAAAGGTGATTTACTGGCTGGGGATATAGCTCAGGGGCAAAGTGCCTGCCTGGTAAGCATAGGGTTGTGAGTTTGATTCTTGGTACCAAAAAAGAAAACATAAAAAAAGAAAGGTGATTTGCCAAGTCCCAGACCCAGTATGACAGAGGAAAACACAGAACAGTTAATCCTCAGCCCAGAGACAGTAGTGAGGTCAGCACACTAAAGCACACTCTCTCCACCCGCATATAAACAGAGACTAAAATTGGCCACTTGGATGGGTTTTAGAGCCAAGCAATTGAAAAGTTGTGTTTTGAAGTGCAATATTAGAACAGTATTCACTGTGGAGAGATAGATGCTCAGACAATGGGGCACCTGGGAATATTCTCCATTTCACTCCCATTCTGTTTCCCCATCTTACTGAGTAGAGCAGCAAAGCCAAACACCTAAAATCATATATGTTAAATACATATATATGGTTCCAGAGTATACCTTTAGTTCACCAAAATTAAATATTATACATAATGGTGTATAACTTTTTCATATTAACATATAAAGCTATGCATCACTTCATAACAGAGATACATTCTGAGAAACACATCATTGTACAAACATCAAAGAGCGTACCTACGCCACCTAAGATGCCTGTATATCACCAGGTGACTACTATGGTATATGTGATGTTTTATTTACAAAAATATCATTATGTGAACATGACTGTACTGAGATTAGCTTCATGTCTAACAAGCGCATGTCCTTTTACATGCCTGCATAATAACATTCAATAATACGAAAGTTCCAAAATCTCTTCTTGTTTAGGGGAGCATTTAGTTTATTCCTGTTATTTTGCTCTGATAAACAGTGTTTCAGAGAGGCTCATGTCTTCACATCCCTGCACTTTTGTCTAAATATACCCTCAGAACATAGGCTTGGAGGTGAAATTTCTAAATTAAAGGGTATAAGTGTTTTTAAGGCTTGTCAGATGGATAGCTGGAGATCCTCATAAAGAAATTTGGGAAAATAAACTCATTTTCCCAAACTTTATAAATCCTAAGACAAACAAAGGCAATAAGAGTTAAAGTGTTAATATGGATTGTTGCTCGCCATTTTGGACTAGATAAAACTTATTTGCTAAAGTAGCACTTTCATGAGGTAGATGGGTATCACAAAAATATAGGTGGTATAGACAAGTTGTAGAGTATTATGTCCACTTTGTAGAATTTTGAGAATAACATGTACTATAAATTTTGCAGATATTTATCATATACCAAACTATACAGTTCTGTGACATACTGTTGATTACAGATGTCTTTTTGTTGTTTGAGACAGGATCTTGCTATGTTGCCCAGCCTGGTCTCCAGCCACCCGCCTTCCTCAGCTTCCCGAGTAGCTGGGGCCCGAGGGTGCCCCCATGCCCCAGAAGCAGTTAGTCTACTCTTTGCCAAGTCACTGGTTACCCATGCAGCTCTCAATTACTAATATATTTCTAACGGAACAAAGTGTCCACTTTGTGACTGGTTTAAGACTATTTTTTTTCAAACCCACTGCAGCTATAAGTAGACCCTGCAACTGCTTTCCCCTTTTTATTTATTTATTACTTGTGTAACTGCTACTAAAATTCTGTAGGAAAGTGTTCCTCACTCCCACAGTTTTGTCTCTGGACACGGGACATTCAGCTTTATATAGTCTAATTTGGAAAGTTCCTCGGAGATCATCTTATCTTATAATTTCAAAAAGCAGATCCTGGGGTAGAGACTGGGACCTGATCGTTTGTTTTCCAGTCTACTCTCCTTTTATTGCTCTATACCCCAAATCTGATTCATTTAAGCGTGAAATATAAGTGTGTTCCTGAGAGACTTAGCTTCCACCCTCCAGAAAAGAACAAGCCATCAACAATAGAAGTGCGGTTTTCAAACCCTTTCTCAGGACTGGTTTGTCTGTATCCTTTGAGTGACTACCAGCTTCCAGGTGGAAGGAGACATTTCACTTTAGGACAGCCCAGCCAGGAAGCCACCATGGTTAGCAAAGCCCTGGTTTATATAAAAAATTCCTTGAGGCCTGAGACTCTATGGATCCAAAGTGGAGGAGACATCCTGCAATATCACGAAGTCTTTGCTTCTCTTGGTGTGCACTCTCTCACAGTGGCCACTGTTTTCTGCCACAGAAAAGCCCCCGCCGCTTAAAAGTGCTGTGCGATGTGTCTGGAAAAGGCCCCTTCACTGCCTTCGACTTTGACCTCCGCAGCCTGCAGCCCGACCAGCGGCTCGAAAACCTGCTGCAAAGCGTGAGCTCCGAAGACTTTGAGAAGCAGAACGAGGAGGCCCGGAGGACCAATCGGCAGGCTGAGCTCTTTGCCCTGTACCCACCGGTGGACAAGGTGGGTGCCACAAATCTCCAAACTGGAGAGTTGCTGTGAAGATTCAGAGCCCTTTGAAAGTTTTATTCTTCATTATCACTGTAGAACAGTTGATGTCAGGATGCTTAATGTATGATTCCTGGGGCTGTTTTTGTCTCAAATACAAACATGTCATAGTATATGACATCCATGTTGAATATCATACAGATAGGCTTCCGGTAAGCATAAGAACTAAGTTTTTTATATGACTTTATAAAGCATGTTCAGAGATTAACTCATTTAATCCACAAAACATTTCAAGTATTTATACAGTAATCACTTAGATATAGCTTGAGATCCTTTTAAAGAAACCTGACAAATTAAAGTCATATTTCCAAACTCTTGTAAATTCTAAGACAAAAGCAATAATAATTAAACTGTTAGTATTGATCATTGCTAACATTCAGTGTGGGTAAAATTTATGATTTAGTAGCATAGCACTTTTGTTAGGTAAATGAATGTCATAAAATATATAATATAGAGAAGTTGTAGAATATTATATCTACTTTGTAGACCTTTGAAAATAAAATTTTATAGATATTTACCATTGTCTGTCTATAAAGAGTCAAATCACCCATTTATTTGAGGGTATGTTTTACAGCCAACCTATGGAGTCATATGTTACTTAAAACTTCATGTTCTTTAGTGTTTTGTTAAGAAATTTTTTAATGGACCCAAAGAGTAGCTGGAGAGGCTTGCTTTGAAAATATCCCAGGCTAAGGTCATCACAGTATGTGGAACTTTGGGGTCTTCCTTGTCCACCTCTTTATTTATTTATTGAAAAAGACCCAGAACAATTTGCTGATTTAGATTTTGCCTATGGTCACTTGCTGGGATAGGATAAGGGATAGGCATTGTCTAAGTTCTATGTCTGTTTAGGGCCCTCATACTTCTATATACGAGCCTCTAAGCCTTCTTTCCTTCATGTAAGACCCTTCTGGGTTTTTCCAGAACAAATTATTGCTGTATCTCTATTCCCCAAATTTTATGAAAAGTCCAGTTACCAAAAAAATACTTTTTGAAATTTTGCATAAAATATATGCCATATCTCCACTGCTCTAATAGTTGATATTTAGCCCTCAGAGTAAGCAGGATAGTCTTAGAGCCTGATTTCACCCCGGTATAACCCCCACCCTGGGAATTGCACTTGCTAACTTGCCCTAGGATGTGCTCACCCCCATCAGCAAAGAGGACACTAGAGGAAAGCAGTCATGAGCTGTGACCTCAGGTGCACTATGGGAATACCGTACAGAACACTGGCCCACTTCACCCAGCCCCTGCCTCAGAGGGAGCTGAGGGGAAAGTGTCCCAGAGCCCTCAAAGTATTGTGCTTCCACTGAGACAGCCAGAGGCTTGCAGACTGTATACATCTTGTCCTCAGTTCTCCCAGTTTCCTTACCAAGAGTTACACTTTTGCTTGTCTCCATCAAACATGGCGGCCAACTTATTGGTGCCCTGGAGTTCCTCTACCTTTCTTTACTTGGCTCAGCCTTACTTTCCAACTGCATTGGTTTTCTCATCTTCTTATTTTAGTTGCAATTTTGTCACAGCTTCAAATCATTTTCTGAATGAAGCAGATTAAAAATAATTAAGTGGTATGCAACACCAAGCACCTGTAGTCCTGGCCACTTAGGAGGCCAAGGCAAGAGGATCAGTTGAGCCCAGGAGTTCAAGGCCAACCTGGACAATACAGTGAGACCAGTCTCAAAGAAATTAAATTAAAAATGAACATCTCACTTATATGCGGACTCTAAAAACATATTTCATAGAAATAGAAAGTGGAAAGGTAATAGCCAAAGTCATTGGAGTTGGGGGAGAAAGATGGTGATCATAAGACACAAAGTTTCATTAGACTAGAGGACCAAGTTTTAGCAATTTGTTGTACTGCATGGTGACCATAGTTAATGAGAACATATGACATATTTTACAGTTTCTAAAAGGATAGATTTTTATTATTCTTACTACCACCAAAACCAAAAAAATCGATGATAATGGATATGTAATTATCTTATTGTAGTCTTCCTACAATGTATGTATAAATCAAAATAGCACATTGTACAACATAAAATACACAGTTGTCAATTTTTAAAAGTAAGTATATTAAATAGAAATAAGGCCGGGATATAGCTCAGCGGCACAGGCACCTACCTGGCAAGTGCCAGGTCCTGAGTTCGATTCCTGGTACAAAAAAAAAAAAAAACAGAAAGAATATCTCTATTTTTCAGATTAGAAAATAAGAATCAGAGAGGTTAAGTGGCTTGCTCAAGATTCACTATGTAAACTGAATGATAACACCAGAGGGACGCTAACCCATTAACTGGAAATTTCATGTTGGCTTATACATCTACACATGACTACCTAGTATATTAGCACACATAGATGAACTCCTAAGGTTAGATTTTAAGAATCACATTTCCAGCTTTTCCATTGCCGTCTACAACATGAACGCTTTTCTCCAGAGTTATCAAGAAATATTAACTTTCACCTTTACTTTTTCCTTTCCTTCCCATTTCCGTGATGGTTATGCTAACATGTAATAAAGGGAGCTAAAGTGGGCCCCAGAAGAGAGGAGAGAACTAAAGGATGAGGCAGGACCAGTAAGACACTGGCTCCTCAGAGCTGCCCTGCTGCATTTAATGGGAGGGCGGGTGTGCAGTCTGAAGTGATTAGAAGAATGAAGCAAATTGTTGTTGGAAGCGCTTTGTTTTATGATCTTTGGAACAATGTAGACTGAACTTTCGGTGCAAGTTATAATTCAGCAGAGGTCCTAATGGACCTGCTGTTATTGCGCAGACAGGAGCACTTTGTAATTAGTGTGCCGGTTACTTGTAAATTAGTGTGTTTAAAATGTTTGGTAGTCTCTCTATCAGTCCTTTAATGTTTTGAAATTGTTCTCATAGAAACTGCATTTACATTTGTAATTTGTACTTTCCTCTTTTAAAAAAAGTCCCATAGAAGAGAGGTAAATTGCTTCGTCTACCCTGAAAAGACTGCAAAGGCCGATTTTTATGACAAAACCAGGAGATTAATTCATATTATCATTACTTTATTCCCCAGTGAGGGTTGTTGTAAGAGGTGAAGTATTATATCTAAATTATCACTGAGTTCTCCAGAGAGACCAGAGTAAAACCAAGCCTCTACCAAGCAAGTTCTCTACCTGATTACGCTGATTCTGCAAAAGGCATTATATGTGTTGGTCCCTAAGAAAGATGGCGCTGTGCTTCACATCATAGTGTCTGCTGAGGGCTCTTTTGGTACAAGTAACAGAACCCACTAAAAACCAATTTGGAAGAAATGGAGAGGGAGGGTACCCAAGGGCTCACATAGTGGAACCATGGGTAGTGAATGTGGAGTTGGCCCCAAGGTCTGTTGGACCAGCAGACAAAAGAATAACATCTCTCTCATACTCTCTCTCTCTCTCCCTCTCTTCCTCCCTCCCTTCGTTTATATACTTGTATATTTCCTAGGATGATGCAAACCATTGTATCAAAGCTTCCCGTTTCCTCTTTCTGCTTCTTTGGGATTTAGCTCCTTTTTCAGATAGCTGTGAAGCCTCAAGAAATTTATATAGTAGAGACCTAAGAAATGCACCATCCAAATACTGTGTGTGTAGACCTCGTTAAAATTACTGAAGCTAGGTGAGGGTAAGCAGTGGTTTGTTGTCTTGGTATCTCTACTTTTATGTTTAAAATTGCCCAAATTAAAAACTTTTTTTAAAGGATTCCAAAAGTTAGAATTCAAGTCAAAGGTTGTCTTATAAATCTGCAAATGTCTTTGCCTTGAGATTGTTTTTCAAGCAGAAGGATCTTTTCTTTTCTTTAAATGAGTCTGTTGTGATGGTCCTAAAAGTCCTTCTCAGTGTAGGCTTCAGAACTGGGCTTCCTGTGAAACGATTCCACCCAGCACAGTGGCCCCCTCTCACCACAAGTAGTGGGGGCTGAGGGGAAGACAGGGAGAGCAGGAGTGAGTTTACCCCTTTGGTCATTCCCCTCTGCTGGATATAGATTTAGATATAGACTTGACTTGTATTTGTGAAAAGGATATATTTACTCTGGGCATATTTGGTGGAAAGTTTCCAACACTTAGAGTTCAGGAAAAGGCGATTAAATTGACTCTGTTCTTTAAATCCTAAGTGACAGACCATGTTACAGGTGTTAGATAGCCTCTTGCCAGCATGCAAACCAAAGTTTTTCAAGGACTTGCACTGTTTGTCTGTGTACAGGAGTATAAGTAAGATACTGTGATATAGTTCAGGGTTAAGTATCATTTACAATAGGGACTTGATAGTTCTCTTTAAGTCCTCAGCCTCTCTGTGGTAAGAAAGGTTGGAATACCTGTTAACTTGTCATAACTAAGCCTTATACTCAGGACCTTAGCAAGTTCTACCTGGATATGTCTGCGTATAGCCTGTAAATTCAGTTCCACGTCTCTATCATCTGTTTAAGGAGTCACTGAACTGAGAAAGCAACTCTGTGTTTAGGACTGATGGTCTGCACCATTACATGAACTATTCTGACTTAAATCTCAAGTCAGAAACGCACACATTTGGTAGTTAAAACCTTTGGCAGGAAAAATACTTTTGCATGTGTATTTAGGGCTGGCAAAGGGAAAAACAAGCCAACAATAGGTACAATACTTTTCAATGCCATCTGGTGGATGTCACTAAGCTATGTCCATGTTAGCATTTCCTTCCTTCCTCCCTCAGTCTCTTTGTCTTACATGCTAGGCTTTCTGAAAAAAGAAAATGTTTGCTGTAATTGCTGATACTGAGGGCTGAGAAAAGAATGACAAATTCTCTTGTAAAGGCAGAGTATTATTCTGCTATTAAAAATAAAGCAAATGCAAGTTGGCTTGAGCCAAGAATGGTAGCCTTTCCTTCCCTGGGTTCACTCTAACTGAAAATAGTCATAGAAATGCATTAATGATTTCTTTACCATGTGATTAATAACAGGAGGATGCAGTGGAAATACGTCCAGTACCAGAATGTCCCAAGGAGCATCTGGGTAATAGAATATTGGTCAAGTTGCTGACCCTGAAGTAAGTATCAGCAGAGACATTAACCATTGTATTGATGTTTGTTTTGCTTTGTAGATACAAACTGTTATATCATCAGAGCATGAATCAGGCAGGATTTCCCAACACACTTTTAGCAATGGGGAGCTATGGAGTAGTGGGAGAGCAGAGCTTGGAGTTGGCTCCTACTAAGCCTTTGACAGTCATTGTTTTATATCAGCAAAAGCAAATTCAGGTATCTACTAAGGTTAAACATACAAGGTGAAAAAAACCCAGTCTCAGTGCCAGGGACAACTGAGGACTGTAACAGACTATGTGACTGGTACACTTACTGCTGGTTTTGACCAACCCTTGCCATGTAAGTAGGCCCATTGCTTGTCAGTTGTCTTACCTTTTTTTCAGGCAAAACTATAAATGCAGATTTTTTTTCTGTATAAGTTCCTATTTTCTTAAATAGTTTTTCATTTTTTTAAAACACCATACCTTTCAAACAAAATAGCTGTGCAGTGTGTTCTCAATTTGTTGGACAATTATTTCCCACATCTATTTTAAAATAGTCATCTCTAAACTTTGCTGATACACTTCTATTTTTTGGAAAGGGTCATTTGTCCCCTCGATGTGTGTGTTAATTCTGTTTTGCACATTGAAATACTATATCTGCATATGAAACATAAATCCACTCCAGTGGGTTGTCCTGTGTAACCTCTAGAGTGCTGGCATACCCTGCTTCTTTGCAAGCTACTGATTTAGACAATTAGTTCTGCCATTTCATCAGATCACATATCCTTTTGAAAATATTAAATTTGTAAGTTCTGGTCTGAGGATGTAGCTAAGTGGTAGAGGCCCTGGATTTAATCCCCAGTACCATCTGGGTAAAAAGTTGTAAATGCTCTATATTGGCCACAGTACATAAGCATAGCATTTTTTTCATATGCTGTCGGAAAGTTTTCAGCCCTGGGAAGTTCTCTGGGCTTTGGAGTCCTTGTTCTAGGACCAGAGTCCTTACTTCTTAGACTGCACAGCTGAATGGTCTGGTCTGTGTAGCCACCCCTTAGAAGGTGAACCTGTGACTCACGGTCAAGGGAGCTGCCTGTATGCTGTACCCCTCTCCTTCCAGCCACTTCTGCTGGCGGGTGCAAGGGCTTTTTGTCATGCATACAAAAATGACCAGCCTACACACCAGCTCTGTACCAAGCAGTGGAAACGGACAGACTCTAGCCCTTGCCAGCCAGCTGTCAGCAGGAGGAATGACTGGAAGTGGCTGTTCTCCTCTGCATCATTCCGGAAGCCTATCCTATTGTCTGCAGCCCTCAGTCACCCCCACAGGATGCATCACAGGTCGCTTGCAGATGCAGCGCCTGTGCCATTTGTAAGGGGAGAATTATTCCCTGTGGGTGTTTCTCACCAAGTTTTCTGGACCTTTCCAATAAATACATGACAGCTATTCTCACAGGTGGGAAAACATAGCCCACTGGGAGGCATGAGTTATTAAAAAGGAAAAAAAAATCCAGTCACTTGGATTTCTCTTAATTAAAATTATTGAGAATAGTTTCTAGTGAGGTTTCCCCAGCTACCAAAGCAGAAATTAAGTAGAATTGGTGTGCTTGTCCAGTGCCCTTGGCCTGCCCAATAATAGTTTATCTGTGTTCTCTGTATATCTGTGAGTGGGAAGACAGACCAAAGAGATGGTTCTTTTGTATAACTACTTTGAATAAACTATTTAAAAGAAATAGCCAGGTGTGGTGGCACTCGCCTGAAATTCTGGCACTTGGAAGACTGAGGCAAGAAGATTGCCCTCAGTCAAGGCCATCATGGACTACATAGTAGTCAGTTCAAGCCTGGCCCAACAGCCGGGCGTGGTGGCTCACACCTGTAATCCCAGCACTTGGGAGGCTGAGGTAGGAGGATCATTGTGAGTTCAAGACCAGCCTGGGCTACAAAGTGAGCTCAAGGCCAGTCTAAACTGCACAGGGAGACCCTGTCTCAAAAAGATAAAAACAAAACCCTGGCCCAAACTATGAAGTGAGACCCTATCTCAAAAGAGAATGAAGTTTTTACAGATAAAACTTGAATGCAAAAATATGAGTAGTAAAAATTTAGTTATAATATTAAAGACATATTTTCCCATTGACATTGATATGCAAATTCTATTTATGATCCTATAGCTTTCAACAGCTAGGGAATTTCTGAAAAGTTACTGGGATCTATAACTCTGTTTTGGCATTGAGAAACAGATAAAGCCTCAGTGATACTGAAAGAATTAAGCTGGTGTCAATTCTGCAAATATTTGTAATAGCCAGGAAAAAAAGGGCGACAGCAGGGAGCTGGGGAGTTTTTTACTTCAAAATTTAATATCATCTTGTGCAAAATAACCTCCATTCAGAGGAATCTTCTTGATGGCGGGGCCACGTATGTATTAAATTTTCCCAGAGAATTGATTTCAAATGCAGACTTTTGGAGGCCTCCCATCACCATGTCCCCAATATTCTGACTCAGTAGGTTTCAAGTGGGACCAAAAGCCCACATGGAAAACACTGGGAGAAATCCTATGTTCTGTGATCAGAAAGAGCTAGTTCCACAGCCTAATGGTCTCACTTCCTAACTTCGGGGCCTTTGTCAAATTCATTTCTCTAAACCTCAGTTTCTTTGAGGATAAAATGGTGATGAGATCTAAATTACACTGTTGTTATAAAGAGTAAAGAATTGACACATGTACAGTAGTTATCACATCGTATTTGTACATATTTAATAAATGTTAATTCTCTTTTTCTGAACCAAGAGAACTTAGCACTCGGTACTTACCTAATTGTCACACAATTATATACAAATTGACTATGCCAGGCATCCACAGGTGACCCTTGGTGGGATAAAGCCCCCAATTAATGTGTATTATCTAACAAGAAAAAGAATTATCATAGAAACTCTCAAATGGTTTTTATGGGCAGTTGTATATAACAGAAAATCTGCTGTCATGACCATCTTTGATATGCAGTTCAGTGGTATTCAGTATATTCACACTGCTCTGCAACCATCGCCACTACCCACCTTCAGAAAACTTTCATCTTCCCAAATTCAGAGTAATTCCCCGCTCCTCCCTCAAGCCCCCTGGAAACCACCATTCTGCTTTCTATCTCTGAGTTTGACTCTACCAGGTATGTCATGTAAGTGGAATTGTACAGTGCTTGTCCTTTGATGACTAGCTTATTTAATTTAGTATAGTGTCCATGTTGTGTGTCAGACTAATCTTCACTTTTAAGTGAATAATATGCCAGCATTCCATCTTGTTTATGCATTCTCCTGTCCCACCACTTGACTGTGGTGAATAGTGCTGTTTCTCAATATTGTTTTCAAATTATATTCACACACATTATCTTCCACAATTGTTACAACAACTGTCGAAAATGGGAATGACAAATGTCCTGCCCTCATTTTTCAGATTTAAAAAAATGGAACTGGGAAAAAGCTAAGGGACCTCATTAGGATCCCAGAATGGGTAGGTGATGGGAGAGGAAACGGAGCCCATCTCTGTCTGACTTGGAGCCTATGGGTCGGCCATTACCCCGGGCTGCCTCATTGCTAAAGGTGTCATCTGACCGTTTAATCCTTTCTCTGTGCTTACATTCTACCCAACTAGTCTTAAAACTCCTCTGTTGAGACAAAACTACCCAGTGGAACAACCTTTCTTTTACACCTGCCTCAACATACAGTTTGGCCTGATTCAGATGGCTTGTGAGGTAAGGGTGGTCCGGTGGGCCACCTCTTTGTTGGTGCTCTCAATGGGCAAGGTCATGGTTGTTAAACTAAGAAGCCTGGAAGATGCTTATCTGTGTTGCTTATGTACTTACAGTATGTGGCCAGATTATACTTTGGGAATATGTTTTCCCATCTTTAGAGGAATCAGCAGTCAGGGTCAATATGAGAGGCTTCTCTTTCTAGCCCTCATGGGGTCCCACTCCTCAGGGTTTATGTTCTGTGCTCAGCCCCTTCCTCCTCCGTAAACTCAATAGTTCCCCAGCAGTAGAGTTTAGGAAGGGGCAGGCATTCATCTACCTCATGACCCAATCTTCTCACTGTCCCGCTGTAAGGTTAAGGAAAAGTAATCGAATGTTTCTTTTGTATTACCTCAAACACCCATTCCTTAAAATTGAGTAAAGAGTTTTCTGTCCTGAAAGTAAACTGTAGACAAGCTAAGAGACTTCCTTAAAATATGGCAGCTATGGAGATAAAAAGTGCTAGTTTAGATCAGACCAAAGCTCAACTCAGTTGGACCAATTTTTCTGGTAATGCCCCCAACAAGCTTTTGAGAGTAGAGCCATCCACTCTGTCCTTATATTATCAGAAATTTTCTATGTATCTTCCATATTTCTTCATTAATATCAAAATGTGACTCTTAGGAAACTATATTTTTACTAGTTTATACATCCAAGAAGCTTCAGAAAATTCAAAATTACCTAATTTAAAACCATACTGACCTTTTTCCTATTTCTTTCTTTGACAGGTTTGAGATTGAAATTGAACCTCTGTTTGCCAGCATTGCTCTCTACGATGTTAAAGAAAGGAAAAAAGTAAGAAAACAAAAACTAAGCCACCCTCAAAGCAGGCATAGTGTTCGTGACTCTTTGCTTTCATGCTTTTAAAGTTACTTCTATACAGAAAATGTACACATGGATCACATTTGAAAAGAAATGACCTTGCTTTTGTGATTTGTGAAGAAATGATTTGGGAGTATTAGTAATTTATGCTTATTTGAGGAATATATACCAGAATCATCTGGAAGACTTAGTCAGACACAGATACTAGGTCCTGTCCCAGCTTTTCTGACTTGGTGAGCCTGAGAGTGGAGCCCCAAACTTTGCATTTCTAATAGAATTCTTGATGATGTTGAAACGGGTGCCCAGGGTACTATATTATGAAAACCACTGACTTAAGGGACAAGAAGTTTCTGTCTTTTATTGTTGTTTGCAGTGCTGGGAATGAGCCCAACATCTCGTACATGCTAAGCAAATGCTCTTCTGCTTCTTAACAGTCCAGAGTGTGTGAGTGGTGAAGGGAAGGCCGGTAATGCCTTTGTTCTGCTCAGTCACTTAGAAACCCATGATGGCAGTGCCTCCCCTTCCTTCAGTATGTGGAGTGATCAAAACTATAGTGAATGTTTCATTTTTAAAAATTGATTACAAATTCATTTTTTAAATTACAAATTTATTTGTAAAAATTTATTACAAAGATGCATTGCTATTGATCCCCTTAAAATACCCCCCCTGCTTTGTACGCACTTCTCCCATCATTCATGCCACCCTCTGAAGCAAGTCTGGAAGTGCTCCTTTTTAGAGAGCCCGCTCTGTCCTCATCTCAGTCTGGAGTTTATATGTGTAATCCCAGGAAAAGTTACTGCAGTTCTAGTAAGTAAATTCCAATCTACCACTTCCGGTGCAACCCATAGTGAGAATAAAGAGACAAACACCTATCTGCAGCTGTGGGGAGCCAAAGAGGTCCTAAGTCCATTCGGAACAACGGGGAAGCAGAACAAGGCCGCGACCTAGGCTAAATCCAGGTTTTATTAATTCGTGAAGACGGAAGTGGCTTGGGTTGAGTGACCCTGAGAATGGTGGGAGTACGTGAGTGCTGTGAGCTGGACTAGGTTGGAGGTACAGTGGTACTTCTGCAATATGCACAGAGAGGTCAGCAGAAAGAGTACCGGATTCCACTAACAGGTAGCCTCTAAGTTGGAGGAATCTGCATAACACAGTTTGAGGAAGTATCTTGTGTTTTTGGTCAGTCGCCTCAACTTTGATGTCTGGCCTTCCTGCCCTAGGACCTCACAGCCTCCTTCTGAGCCTCAATCCCAGCCAACAGTGCCAAGGTGACATCTCTTGGCCTAGCTCACATTTAGTAGTAGGGAGCTATGGGTGGCATCACTGACCTGTCCCATTGCTACACATCGGCGCCTCAGCTAGACCCATTTGCATTGCTTAAAGCCAGTTGAGGGAGTAGAGTATTATCCTAGCCAGCTCTGTACATGCCAATCCATGGAATTAAGGCTAGGTTTAGCCAACATGGAGATAAATGGTCTTCTTTCAAGAAGAGCCATCTCGGTGGTCCTTCACACACCTCTGTGAATTTCTTTAGTTGCACTGTTATGGCTGCCTCAGTGTCCTGAATCAGTTTAAAATATTTACACTTCACAGTCATCTTGACTTTGAGAAAGAACCAGAAGTCACCACAGGGCCAGATCCAGCGAATGAAGTGGCTGAGGACACACCATGGTGTTTCTGTTCGTCAGAAATTGCCATAAACATAAACTGTGAACTGCTTCAGAAAGTGGCCAGAAGAGTGGGGTGTGTTTGAAGTAAGCGGGAGCATTGGAGAGGGGGTTAATGGCAATGTGGTTGTTACTGTAATGCAGTTTTTCCTTTACATAAATATTCTAGGTATTTTTTATGTACTTTCCCCACAGCACTCTCGTCATTGCCACTGCTGCCCTGAACAAGGCACAGTGTGGGCAGGGAGGGGCCTGGGGTTTGTACACACAACTTCCACTGGGGACAGCCTAGTCCCATCATATGGTATATGATATATGAGTCTTGGTTTGGGCAGATGCTGCTCTGTAAAATGTTATTGGTGAATAAAGAAGGACCCTGATCTCCGCCTTAAGTCACCTGAATTAGAAAGTCAGGGAGGGCCGGGGATATAGCTCAGCAGCACAAGCACCTACCTAGCAAGTACAAGGTCCTGAGTTCTATTCCCAGTATAAAAAAGAAAAGAAAGTCAGGGAGCGCTGATCATGTCATGCGCTAGCTCCGAATTCTGAATGGATCCTCCCCACATACAGCGTGAGCACTCTTTAGCTTCTGTGCCAGGCTGTCTTTAGTGTATTCTCACTTGCCATCTTTCCTTCTAGAGCACATGCTCTAGAAGTTGGGGCAGGCTATTTATTCACTGTTCACTGAGCTCACTTCAGGTCTCCCGGCATCTGAGACGCTGAGGGATGCTGTGCTCTCTCCGGTGTACTTCACCACCCTGCTCTACGTGCACAAATCTTTCCCTACTGCTTCTGTCTCTAAGGCCACTCCTGTGAAAATTCTTTCTGATCTCCCCAGCTGGGTATGCA
Source organism: Dinomys branickii (assembly GCA_004027595.1). Taxonomy (NCBI): domain Eukaryota; kingdom Metazoa; phylum Chordata; class Mammalia; order Rodentia; family Dinomyidae; genus Dinomys; species Dinomys branickii. The sequence continues at coordinate 157,306 of PVLD010000968.1, read as the reverse complement.
CCTGCGTGTGGTCTCTGACCTTCCTGGCACTTCCACCGCACCGTCTATGAATCCAGTGACTTTAATTTTGCCTTTCTGTAGGTAGTGATATGTTGGCGTTTTCCTCATCCTTAATTGTAAACTGATGAGGGCAGAGGCAATGTCCTGCTCTTCTTTAGGGTAGTGCTTACCACACCACTAATACTCAGGACATGTGGGTGGGTTAATAAAAATTTAAATGTTTCTAGGAATCTCTTTCAGATGGCTGTAGAATATATAAAAATTGTTTTTAAAAAGTGTTTGTTCAGATTTCCCATTGGCCCTGGTCTTAACGACACATTCATGGCTATGTTTTCTCTTTTTAATGAAATTATTTTGTGGCTTTTTCATCTGTTTTAACATGTTTAAACCAGGAATGCACCAAGTCTAACTTATTTTTCCATTTTATGCTTATTTAAAGATCTCAGAAAATTTTTACTGTGACCTGAATTCTGACCAGTTCAAAGGATTTCTGCGAGCTCACACGCCCTCTGTGGACCCATCAAGTCAGTCAAGATCTGCCATCTTCTCGGTCACCTACCCATCCTCAGACATCTACCTGGTGGTCAAGGTGGGGCAGCACAGTCTGATCTGCATATTGTGATGTCTTCCTTGCGGGATTTGAGTGGTTACTTTCCCCATTTATGCTTTTTCCCTTTACAGGTAAATTCACCAGAAAGACTAGGGGTTTTGGAATCTGAGATTCCTAGGTTTAAGTCCTGACTTCACACTTAGTAGCTTTCTGAATGGCTGATGCCTGAACTCGCTGAGACTTTAGGTCCTCTTCTGTGTAGGGAATGATCCCACTGACCTCAGTCATGGCTACCAAACAAAAGCTGGCCCTTCCTCCCAACTAAAGAGAGTGCCTCACTCTCCAGCTCCAGGAGGCTGCTGTGAAGAAAGGAACAAAGTTTCACTGGTCGTGTTTCCTAATGATGTTTGTGTTTTTCTAATGACCCTCAGTTAAATGTCCCCAAGTCCTGGCTCTGTCAGTTGAAGATGTGAGCTTTGCTCTCCAAGATTCACTTCCCTTTCTGTCACCACCTCATAGACTGTGTCTAGTGAGAGTCGAGATCAGTGAGGCTGTTGTAAGTAGGAGACCCTTTCGGTGTACACATTTGCATATGTAAGAACAAGAGCCTTCCTCTGACACCTAGATGATCAGCTATAATTCACTAATAAACAGTATTTCACTGACCTCAAGCCAAATAATTGGCCTTAGGGACTCTCTACACCAAAATTTTAAAACAAACTAAGGTGTCTGATTTCACACACACCCAGCCTTGTGTCTGAACAAGCTTAATTAGCTCAGTGTCTTGTGTCCTAAATCTCACTGATTCTACTGTGAGCTCATGGTAGCAGCACAGAGATACCAAAGAATTCAGGTAACTTGGAGGTCACTTCTTGTACACCATTTTGGACATTTAGAAGGACTACTATAGCTTAAAGGTAAATCATTTAACCTTGTAGAAAGTATAGCAAAAAATCTGTTGCTAAAAGTATACATCCCTTGTTGTCAAACTTTGAGTGTAGTATTACTTAGACATATGTCTTAGTTACTTTTCTCTCATTGCTGAGACAAAATACTCAACGCCCAAAATTCAGGAGGGAAAGAAAGGGTTTACTTAGCTCACAGTCTGTGGAGGTCTCAATCCATATTCGGATGGCTCCAAGGCAGAGGGCACCTGTTCATGGTGGTGGAAGACAGCAAAAGCATCAAGAGCAAAAGGGAGGAATGGCTGCCAGCAGCCTCCTTCTTTCCATTACATATGCAAACTATCTGCCCCAGAGCAGGGGCGGTGCTCACACCCATAATCCCAGCACTGGATCAATCAAGTATCTAGAAGCCTGTCCCATGACTGCATGAGGATTTGGGGGGACACGAAGATACAAACCATAACAACATACAGGAAACTGAGCTTAAATCCCGCTCTGGTTGCCCAGTAGTTAAGTTCACAGTTCTCTCTTGGCCTAGGAAACCAACAAAACCAACACTAGTTCTGTGAAGCTAAATTTATTTCCATTCCCTTTTTTTTTTGCGGTACTGGGGATTGAACTCAGGACCCTGCACTTGCTAGGCAGGCGCTTATTCCACTGAGCTATATCCCCAGCGCTAAATTTATTTCAAACTCTGTTCTCAGCACATGATCTTATTTTGGTTAATCTGTAGTACTCTGCCAGATAATAGTGCTGACCTGATGGATAATAAGCACTGTGTCCTCAAATTTAAGTGCACTCCTTGGCAATAGCAAGGTTACTCTAAATTGCCTGGATACAATGAAGAAATTTAAATCTACACAGCAAGGCAATCCCTTGTTTGCCTTCTCTTTTTATTTATATCTAAGGTTGTTAAGATAACCTTGCTGCTTCCCCCTAAAGAGGCGTGTGATCTGTGGCACACCCAGGCATAAGTCATTTGATTAAGGCAGACTTCCTTCTTTCTCTTTGTTTATTCATGGGCTGAACACCAAGACCTCAACCATATTCAGGTAGGACCACATTCACTTCGTTCACGTATTGCATATAAAAAAGTCACTTAATGAAGCCTTCAAAGTTTATTTCAAGATCGTGTGATGTAGATAAAAGATTTCACAAGTGAGGAATGCAGCGTAAACCTCAGCCTTCTTAAAGACTCTTTAAGAATAGACAAGCAGGCTCTGAGCCAGACCCTCCTGACTAGGATAGAAGGCAGCCCCGTCGCCTGAAAAGTCCTAGTGACAACTCCTGCATTTCATTACACCCATCATTGCACCTCACTCATGAAGGACCAGTGGCTTGCACTGCCTGCAGCTCCTTCTCAGGTAGCATCCTGGCCCACTGCAGGGGTGGGGTGAGCAGTAGAGCCTGGTCCAGTCAAATCTGGACGTAGTCCCACTTCCAGATTCTGTGGACTCTTCCCTATGAGTTTGAAATAAGACCATGACATTCTTGTTCCCTGCTTCAAAGTTCTAATTAAGAAGTTCTTAATCTCTGTTCAGAATTCATTTTATTTTTTTATGGGAAACAAGTAAAACAAATTCTATAGCAAGATGATAGAAGAACAACAATAGTTAATACATTGCATATTATTATCTTGAAAGTAGTTACTCAGAGAATAAGAGACGGACATAAAACATTCTCCAATTGATATTAGCACAAGCCTTCCTTTTCTGTGCACCAAGAGACACTAACAGTATAACTGACTTACATTTTTCTTTTTTCCTTTCCTTCCTTTCCCCTTTCCCTCATCCTAATTCCTTTTTCTTTTTAACCATTTCTTCCCATTTCACAATATCTATTGTACATTGTAGACATTATTTATTCTTTCAGTTTCTCACACCAGGGAGACAAGACAGTTGTTTATTATGTGTCAATCTGATTTATTTCACTAGTGACTATGGTCTCAAGTTGCATCCATTTACCTATAACTTGTATCCTTTATGGCTAAGTAATATTCCATTGTACAAAAGGACCACATCTTTTTTATCTATTCCTCAGTTGATAGGTTGTTTCTAGGTTTTAGCTATTACAAATTGTGCTGCTATAAACATTGGTGTACATATATTGCTGTGGTATAATGTTTTTAATTCTTCTGTGAAGATACAAGAAGGGGAATAGCTGAGTCGAGTGGGACCTCCGATTCTAGTTTTTTGAGGCATCTTCACATTGATTTCCACAGTGATTTCACCAGTCTACACTCCCACCAACAGTGGAGAAGGGTCTCTTTTTCTCCACAGCCCCACCAGCATTTGTTATAGGTTGATTTCTTGATGATAGCCATTCTTTCTGGGGTGAGATGAAATCTCGGTGTTGTTCTAATTTGAATAACTAATGACCACAATCCATTTAAAGACCATGGTTTTATCCATTGACTTCATGGGAAATTCATTTCAATTCATTCTGTGAGCTCCTGAAAATACGCTTTTGGAGAATAGGGTCCATATTGTGTTTACCAGCTATCCTCCCAGCAGCTATCATAAAGAAGATAGTCAATGAGTTTTTTTAAATGAATGAATGAGGACAAGTGCTGACTGACACTAGTCAGCTTCTAAGCTGAAGTACGATGGTGCTGCATTTTCAATGTGGTGCATCTTCTAGTGGAACCAGCCTGAGGTTTTAAGTTCCTTTAATGAGAAGAGAGACTTCCTCCTTGAAATCTTCCCTGAATCAGGTGTTCATTGAGCAGCACCATGCTGTGTCCTTTAACCACATTAAATACCCCTCTACCAATAGGGTATTCTGGCTTAGATACCTGGGGTCTACCTGATAACCAGAATTTTAATAGAATATATGTCTACAGATGTGAGAGCAGTCTGGTTGTGACATCTGTCAGCCCTTTGATTGCCAGGGCTGATGTGGTTAATCTGCTGGCTTGGGAGGTGTCCCCTTCCACCCGTACTGGGCCATGGCATCCCACACAAAGCCGTGCATTTAGTTGAAGAGGACGACCTTCCTTCCCAGATAGAGGAAGGCCATTTCCTCAGCCAGGGGTATGCAAGTAGCTGCCCTCTCTCCTAAGACCTCCGCAGAAGCCCTCAAGACTAAGTGTCTATGGAACACACTGTTCTCAATTCAAGCATCATCTGAACGGATGACACAGGCTGACGGGACTGAGTCTGCTTGTTTTTCTTGTCACCATCTCCATTTAAGCATAGCTAGCACATCCGGGCAGATGTTACTTGATAAAGAGGGGCTTCTTCCTTTCCTGTTAAATTTCCTGAGAATTAGGGAGAGAACTGGCTGAGAATGAGGGAATTTCAAATATCTCCTTTTCTCTCTCTTAATGATGGTGCCCAGATTTATGGCCCGTGACCAGCCAGCTCCTTTACCAGAGGCAAAATGGGGAGGGGTGCTCGAGGGCAGCAGCGCTCAGCCATCTCACAAGCACTTAGTGGATCAAGAACGGCATGTGTCAGCGCTTCTGAGTTTCTTTCCAAGTTGCCAAATTCAGAGAAGCAGCCCTGATAGGAAACACAGGACACAATTACAGATAATTTATTCTGTTCGTTTCTTCATTTGGTGCAAGGTCTTAGTCTCCAACCCAGCTTTTATAGAGACCATTTCTCTTTTTTACTTTGTAAGCAATGCTAAACAAAATGAGCTTTTCCCTTCCCACATATATCTCATGGGTCTTGTTTTATAAAATACCTTTTATTGTATTTTTATTACGGACATAATACATGTTTATTGTTTAAAAATAGAAAGTACATATCAGCAATAGGAAGAAAATAAAAATCACATAACCCCACCACACAAAGATAACTACTGTTAACATTTGCTGTGTATCTGCTATCATCCTTTTAATATGACTTTATTATTCTTTTCATTAAATTGTATGGTACTGTTCACATTGTTTTTTTTTTAAGTTGGAAAATATATATTATGAATATCCTACATCACCAAATACTGTTCCTACGCATGATTTTGATGGTTATATAGATTCCATTCTGTGGATATAATTCACTCACTTTAATATCATTTTTGTGGATAGATTGAAAAAGTCCTTCAGCAGGGAGAGATTGCAGACTGTGCAGAACCCTACATAGTAATCAAAGAAAATGACGGCGGAAAGGTATGACAACTTGAGTATTGCTAAGTGGTGACGTCTTAGAATAAGCAGATACTCTCAGAAACGTTTCACAAATAGTTCATGGGGTTTAGGCTACAATAATAGTAATAAATTGTGTTTAAGCGAAAGAAGAAAGACTAGTTATTGGTGGTCATCTTTTAGAGAAAGAAATCATTGCATTCGTAAGTGATGCTAGGTACCGGTGACCGAGTACCAAATTTGGCTAGGACAAAGCCATGTCCTGTTGTGTTTGTTTCTAGGACCTCAAACAGCAATTAGGAAGGCTACAGAGATCCCATGAAGCCATACTGGGCCAGTGCTCTTCCTGCCTTCCTAACAGCATGGGGCATTGTGCTTCGCAGTATTAACATCATAATGCGCATCATAAATTAATTAGCATATTTTAAGTCCTAAGCCATGAAAAGGACATCCTTTCTTAGCACCAATTTGCAAAGGTTCCTGGTGTAGCTTTTAAAACATAACCTTTCTGGAATAAGACTTCCCTAACTGGCCTCATAAATTTCAAATAAAACTGATGGAACTCAACACTTTTGTTAAATTTATCACTTCGTCTGAACCTAGAACCCTTTGGAAGTTGTTAGCAGTCTGTGTAGTTTGTATTTTGCTTTGGTTATGTTTGGATTTTTGTTCTTGTTTTTGTTTTGAGTTTTCCAAAGCAGCTCTTTTAAACATATTCTCCTGGAATCTCAGTAGATGATGTACTAAATTTTGCATCCCAAGTTTCTTTCATGAGAGTCCAAGTCATGTGTATACCTAGGCGAAGCACTTGTAGATGAGCTGGTATAAAAGCCTTGAACATTTCTTTTTTAGCAAAATGTTCATTTTACTTGTATAAAAGTAAATTTTATAAAACATTCCTTTTCTATTGTTTCTTTCTTTACTATCTAGGATTTCTAGCACAAGTTGAGCCATTTTTGTGCTGATTCGCTCCTTAATCAGTAGAGTTGGTGCTTTAGAGATGACTGTCAGATCCACATCAGACACAGGAAGCTTGGTGTGAATGTCGTATTTCTTGTTTCAGCTCATCTCTTTCCATTCTTCCTCTAGAGTAAAGAAAAGGTTGAAAAACTAAAACTTCAAGCTGAGTCCTTCTGTCAGCGTTTGGGGAAATACCGGATGCCATTCGCCTGGGCACCCATCAGCTTAGCAAGTTTCTTCAATGTCTCCACCCTTGACAGGGAGGTAACTGAAGGGGAGCCCACGTTTGGTAAGATTTTCATCTGCAGGAGGAAGGGGGCGCCCCCCAGTGTACGAGCCCTGAGGCCAACTGCTTATTTGTAAGGGAGCATAGGCAGGGGTGGGGGCGACAAAGAGGAGGGAGATAGACAGAGGGACTGACTTGCATGTTTGAGTAAACAGTGATTCCCCCAAACAATCACCGCGAGTACTGATGGAGCTTAGATAGGGTCTTATGATAAGAACTTTGCATGGAATTCTGTAGCTCTTTTATTGCTTCGGAAAGTTAATTTTCAGTAGCTGCCTGTTCCCAAAAAATAGAAGTCTTGAAAATAACAAAGAAATGTAGTAACCATCTATAGCTGGTTAAGCAAAGCTACCATGTTTGGCTCTTCAACATAAGAACAACCCAGATACAAAGGATTTGAGAAGCAAAACTTCTTAGATTTCCCAGCAAAATTGTCAGGCTCTTAATGTCTATTTTGCCAAGGACCGTGAAAACGTGGGTGCCAAAAGAATGTCTAGTGACTGCTCCAATTTATTTTGCATGTTTCCTCTTTTCCATTACCTCCTTCCTTGGTCCAAACCATTAATTTCCTACAGGGCAGGTATGGAATGGTGCAAGCATTTCAGAGTTTTTAAGTAGGTCCCCGCTTACCACCTGTGGCAGGGTTTCTGTTTCCCTAAATGCCATTGTACTCAGCAAATATTTAAATCGACCTTCACATTTCTCATGCACTTCTTCCCTCTGCCCCATGTGAACTTAACGTTTTCCCCAGAATGGGAGGAAGGGGTATCTGTTAGCACCGCTGCTCTTGTGAACTTATAGCATAATTACCAGCCAGAACCCCTGGACCGTTTCTGCTTTGTTGATAATAAACTCCACTTTACTACTCTTTTGACCTTCACACCACAATTTTTCTAATGCCAACTTCTCTGTATAGGCAGCCTTATCTAAAAATGTTCTGTGTGGAGTTTACACTGTACCCTAAACTGGGTAATCCAGGCATAGGGTTTGCTGAGACCTCCCTAATCTCTAGATCAAGGACGAATTAACCTGTCCCCAGAGCCTGAACCCTGAAGTGTAACCAGAGGTGCAGGGGATTATGCTGAGATAGTACGGCGAGTTTAGGTGGGTCGTGGTTGCAAAACGTTTCAGTTCAGCACCAGAGGAAGAATTAAGGATACGAAAATATTCAAAAGTAAGAGTTGGAACTATCAGAGTTCTAAGCAGTTTGGCTATTCACCTTGGAAGCCCTGAGATTTTCATTACAAAAGCCACAAGGACCAGAAACAGCTATGCAGAATCCTCATCTTGGCCCTGTTTCATTCCCATTACGGGCTCAGCCCTGGCAGAAACTCAGCTCTGTTTCCTGGTCCGCAGGCAAGAGCAGAGGCAGGCCAGAGCCGCAGCCCTCACAGGCTGACCCTCCTTTGCTGGGTCGCCGTCACAGATGCCTTCAAGGGAGGGATCGGGCGCGTGCCTTTCCCCGATGGAATGCAAATGTGAAAATGAAGCAAAAGCAAACAGTGTGCTGACCAAATAAAGCTTATCAGGAGATCCTCTTCTGCTGTACTTCTGGACTCTTGCTGGATGGCACCTGGCCTACCCTGATCTCCATGGAGAAGCCTGGCCTCTGCAACTCTGGTCCCAGTAGCACTAAGAAAGGGCCCCCGAAAGAAACATTGCCTTCAAAACAAGGATGGCCATGCTCAGCATCTTTAAACACACTTTAAATATGGCAATGTTAATAACTGCTGTGTGTTCAAACAAAAAGGTCCATTTTAGAATGACAGTTGTTTTTCTCAAGGGAGAAACTCCGGGGGTGAGCGAAGGAGTCTATCCCAGTCCAGAAGGCTCTCTGAGCGCACTCTCTCCTTGGAGGAAAATGGGCTTGGATCCAACTTTAAAACCACCAGTATGACCATTAACAGTTTTTACAAGCAGGTACGTATCTTTAGATGTTACGGGTCTGGCTGTGTCCCCAGGTTAACATGGGTGCTGGAGCCCAAGACAGGAACAGTGAAAGGTTAAGAAATTAAGTTAATAAACCTCACCAAACCTCATTTTTGTTATCTATAAAACAAGTATGCGGGCTCACCTCACCTTGAGGACTTTTGGGAGGATTCCAAGCCAAGAGGCATGTGACACTCCCCTCAGGGCACCTAGGATTTGTAAGTGCTTAAGTGCTTAGTGAGTGCTAACTATGTTCATGGAGAGAAAGATTTGTCCCGTTAGGACAAGCTGTCCTGCTGGAAGCTATTTTGTTTAGTTTATATATGAGCTGGCTGAGACACTGCGTCCCTACTGGGCTTGGGTCCCCTCGTCTGTCTGCCCTTCTGCCCACTGTTCTCTGTGCAGCCTTCCCGGGACTCCTGCTAGCTCAGAGAGGGTGACCCTTCCGGGTGGAGCTCTTGCAAATTTAAATTTTCAAACTTTCTTGAGTTTTCAAATGCATAAAGACAGAGTGTACTGTGGGGGTTTCCAGGGGCTGGGGGAAGAGGGGATCAGGAGAAGGTGTTAAGGGATGTGGATGTTGAGAAGGTTTTTACAAGATGAAAAAATTCTGGAGATTAGCTGCACAACAATGTGGATGTATTTCAACTGTATCCTTAGAAATAAGTTAAGATGGTAACTTCTATTCTTTTCATATTTTCCCTTAAAACTTACACTCACTTTGACTTTGGAAAATTTTTCTATAGCTCAAGTAGTCTTCAGGGGGCATTAAAATAGCCAAGCCCCTACAGAAAGTAAATGCAGAGAGGACTGTGCAGCATGCCACAGAATAGGCACAGAAAGCAATTGGAAGAGTTTTTATTTAGAATGTTCATTGCATTACCTTGGGGGACAAGATCCTTGACTCAGCTAAGCCTGAGTTTTCTCCCTGGGACTGACATGTGCATCCATCTCCCTTATGAGGTAGTTTGAAGAGTCAGTCGTGCATGTATCCCCTTCGGCAGGGTTCCTGCCCCCCTGGGCACATAGAGGCAGCACTTAGGTTTCACCTCCTTATTCAAGGCAAATGTAAAGAAAACTAAATAGGAGCAAGAGTGTCCTGTGTGGGTTGAAGTCACAGGGCAGAAGCTTCCAGCCTGATTCCCTAGGGTCACACAGGCGCCCTCAGGATGTAGCAGAGGCCCCATCCCCAGCAAGGCCGTGAGAAGCTGGTTGAGAAGGACACTTGCGAGCAGTTGGGCTCAATTATCTCCAAGTTGCCTGTAATCCTAATTTCTATGAGAGACTTGTTAGGATAAAACTTAAAGATAAATATCTTCCCAGAAATGCCTGCTTGTGAGTTCAGGAATCAGCGGAGCATCTACAGTAACCCTATCTGGTTCTCTTTGCAGGAGGGGGATCGCCTGAGTGATGAAGACTTATTCAAGTTTTTAGCCGATTACAAGAGATCTTCATCCTTACAGAGAAGAGTCAAGGCGATCCCAGGTGTGGAGGGCTCGTCTTTCTCCTTCCAGGCTGTGCCCCAGCCCTCTGCTTGCGTGCATGCTTTGTCTAATGCTACTCGGGCAATGTGGAAGTTGTAGTTCAAAGTTAAGAATCTGAGCTGGTTTGCATTTTGGGCAAATCTGGAGAGTTGTTTGGTTTTTTTTTTTTTCTATTTTTTTAAAGGATTGGTTCTATGAATACTGTTCTTCAGATCTAGTTTCTCAGATTGCTGTTGAACAGAATGGTCTCTTTTATCCAATAAAATATTCTGTAGAACCCTGAGTATATGAGAAAAATGATAAGAGTATGTGATATGCTGTGATGGAGGGTGAAGATATTTTCCCCGTTCTCAGCAAAATTGCCCATAAGGACTTCTGTAGCACCCTTGGGTGCCAGGGAACTTAGTTTGGAAACCACATTTTATTGCCAAGCAATGCAGGGAAGTTATTACCTATGTTGTATAATGTGGTCATTGCAGAAGGAACTATAAAGATGCTTTGATCCACTTCTACAAGTGTTTCAAACTATAGGAAATTAGTGGGGAACTCCAAACCTCTTACATTTTCAGTTTATCCTTATTTGTATAAAAGCAGCACAGTATGGCTGTATGAGGTTTGTAGATTCCTTCATGATCATCTCTTTACTGACTCTGTCCTGTGCTCCCTCTTCAGGCACTCTGAGACTAGAGATCTCTCCGGCTCCAGAGGTCATCAATGGCTCTCTGACACCTGAAATGTTGCCTGTGATACCCTTTCCTGAAAACCGGACACGTCCACACAAAGAAATTTTGGAATTTCCAATCCGAGAAGTGTATGTCCCTCATACTGTGTACAGGTAAGAAACACAGGCTCCAGGAAAAACATTCCAAATTCCAAATTTTGTTAGGATGTCTTCGTTGTCCTCCAACCTTTCTGCTCTTTAAGTCTTGGGAAAATGAAATACGATGTTTACGTGGCTCCGGATAATTGCTAAATCTCTTTGTAAGAATTTATCTCATTCTCATTAATAGAAAGGTACATTTGCAATCATAAGTGTAATTTAGGGTGATAGTGGACCTATCATCTTCAGAAATGGAACAGCTTTACTAGTCATGACCTTGGTCTTCTTCCGTGCAGAGGGACCTGTGATGAGAAGCATGACTAAACCATCCTCACTGTATGTGGCCAACACCAGCTCTGTCCAAGAGAATTTACAGCAATGGCAGAAACGCTCTGTGTGTGTGCCACTGGCAGCCACTGGCCTTTCCAGCATTTGGCTAGTCGGTGATGGAAGTGTGGCTGATGAGAGGGAGGAAATAAAACTTCATCTAATTTGGTTTAGTTAATTTCAACTTAGGTAGCAGCACGTGGTCGGTCTCTCCCATCCTGGAGGGCAGAGAGGTCGATACTGAGGACCTGAAAAGCTGGATTGCTATCGCTGCCCAGAGCCACCCGTGAGCCTCCTGAGCTCTCGGGCACGTACATCCCACAAAGCACTGCTGCTTGGGTGCTTTTACTACTTGTTTTGAAATGCAGTAAAGAATGCTCTATCTACCATCCAGACAAGACATCTAATTGTTTTTATATTTTTATATAAAATGTGAAATCAAATCATAATGATTGCACTAAGCCTTCTTCATCCCCAGAGTCCTACCTTGCTCCTAATCATCACTGTTTTGAACACACCACCCTTTCTTCTATTTTCTATGGTTTTACACACACACACACACACACACACACACACACATACGTTATCTATGAGTACCTGTATTCATGTAAAAATAGTATTATGTTTATATTCACTTAAAATTTATACAATGGCCTTGTGTTCCGTGTGCTGAGTACCTTGCTTTTTCATGCAAGAGTATTTTTTAATTTCTCCCTCTTTTGAGTATTACTAAGTAGTCATGAATTTTACTGACTCCATGCACTGTATTTAGTTCTTTTCTATTCAGTCATAAATTTAACCACGTAGAAATCCTTAACAGCTCATACTTTAGAAATGTCAGTGCTGATTTATATATAGCTATGCCCTTCCTCTTACCAGCTCTACAGTATACTTTCATGTGATGGAGACATTTTTATTTGTCCATTCCACTATTTGTAGATATGTGTGTTTGTTCTAGTTTTGGATGCTTACCAACACTGTGCCAAGACAGTTCTTACCCTTGTGTATGTTTGAAATGTCCCCTAAGCAATATGTCTAAAGGTAAAATTACTGAGTCAGTGATATGCATTTTCAGTGTTAGTCATACTGCTGGTTTTTTTTTTTTTTTTCCAAAGTGGTACCAGTTTGCTATCTTGCCAGCAATGTCAGAACAGCCCATTTCCCCGATTTTTTATCCACACTTTGCAGCGTGCCGTGTGCGGGACTGAAACACCAAGAGCTTTAGGAGCTCACCCAACCCATACAGCCCCGCAAATTCCCAGGGTTGGGACCCAGAGAGAAGTAAATGGTCCGCCACAGTGAGTCACACAGCCGCTGCTGAGGACCGGAGCACTTCCTTTCCGTGTGCGTGTGCCACACTCCTGCTTCCCCTCTCCCTGCGTCCTAACTGTATTCTCTGTCTTCATTCCTGAGATGCCAGTCCAGCCCCTCGCTTCCTTCCCGGATAAGACAGGCATTCCCAGGATACCGTCATCTCAATTCCCCAGTCCCTAGAGGCAGATTAAGGCATGAAATGTTTGCTTAAAGACGCTGTGTTTATATCTTTGTAGAAACCATATCCTATTACTGGAAAAACAGGGCTTGTGGCATTGGAATAAACTCACCCTGACTGAATTCCGTCATTATTCACACCCCACTCCCATCTCATCACCCCCGGGAACCATTTATCCCTCTCTCACTCCTGGCTGCAGACCTGATCCCTTAATTACACCACAGCAGGATCTGGAATGCTTTCGTGCACGGGAGAAGAGGGCAAGTCCAGACTGAGGCCTCCAGACCCACTGGCACCTTGAGGAGCGGGGCCAGGGCCACAGAGGCTTCTTTAGCTGCACTGGGGCCTGCTGGAAGGCCTGGGCTCCCTGTGAAGCCCAGGCCTCTACTCTGGGAGTAGTAAGCAAGGCCTCGTTCACGTCCGTGCGAGTACCTCTCCTTCACTCCTGGCTGCCGTATTGTATAACCTATGCAAGGAAAGAGAGACGTACTGAACCTGGTCCAGAATCTTACTATGTGAAAACTGTGAAGTGTTCGAGGAGCATCTCATGTAAACCTCGTACGCTGTTGTCGAAGTTTAGCGTTTCTTCTCTAACCCTCATGTGCTTCACAGTGGTTAATTAGGTTGTCCTCACTGTAAGCCAGGGCTGGACTAATTTCTCCTCTCCTACATCTCCAGTCCTGTGTACAAAGTGGAAACGGAAGCATCAAATCAGACTGGTAATTTGACAAAGTTACACTGTCCCCTGCAACCCTGCCTTCCCATTTCTGTCAATTTCCCTTCTTTTTATTCTTTGTCTTCTTCCCAGACCTCAGAAAGCTTGCAGCCTCATGGCTTTTCTATCTTCCACTCTATAAAAGTCTTTTAAGCAAAGACCTCTACATTGGCGCTGTGGTGTCGGTGACAGATGTGGCTTCAAGTCTCCTATCCTCTGAGAGTATCACGGTCACTTGACTTAGCTGAGAATTTGGGTCATCATTTGTCTTGGTTACTTTTCTCTCATTGCTGAGACAACATACCCAGCGCCCAAAATTAAGGAAGGAAAGGTTTATTTAGCTCACAGTCAGTGGAGATTTCAGTCATTCTTGGCTGGCTCCAAGGCAGAGTGGCACATGGCAGAGGGCAACAGTTCCTGGCGGCAGAAAACAGCAAAAGCAACAAGAACAAAAGGGAGAAGTGGCTGCAAGCAGCCTCTTTCCCTCCCTTACATATGCAAACTATCTGCCTCAGGGCGGGTATAGCACTCCCACCCATAATCCCAGCTTTGGATCAGTCATAAACTCCAAAAGCCCCCCCCATGACCTCATGAGGCTTTGGGGGAGACATCCAGATACACACCGTAACATCATGCTAAGGGTTTGTGTGTGGAGTAAGCCTCACTGTTGATGCGGCTGTTTCCAGGTCACAGGTGTATCAACACACAGGAGTCAGGTGCTTCAAATGAGACTTCAGAGCAGGTGAATTTAGGGAAAAGACTCATCTCCTGAGTGTGACATTGCTTGACTCATGAAACAGTCTACCTGGGACTATGGCAAAGACAGCGATGGAGGCAACAAACACTGAATGCCTCCACTGACAAGACCAGGCGTTCGCATCTAATTAGTAGTACCCTTTTACCAGGCTGCGGAGCCGCCTTGAGTGAAGGGAGCTGTCGCACAGTTCTGGGGGCACATGTTGCCTGGCCTTGAGTCCAGGCGTGGCCAGAGTCACACGTTGCAGGATCTAATGTTGGTAGGTTCTGGTTTAACACCCTGCAAGGAGAACTCAAGTTACCTCTGCCTGTTAGTGTGGTTTCTGCCACAGGCTTGTGAGAGTGGCGTGGGCCCGCCTGAAGTTGCTTTTGCATCCTCAGCCTCGCCGTCCTCTCACCATGTGAGGTGTCCCCTTTCTTTGTCCCGCCCCTTCCAGTGTCCTCAGTCAGGGCCACCGTGTTGTATACTACAGGGCGGCTAGTGCAGGTGCAGCCCATGTGCACACTGCCCCCTGCTGCCTCAGCTTCTGGGCTGCTTCACTGAAAAGTAGGGAATATCTGTGGAGGACTCCTCCGCAATGAGCATTCACAAGACAAACGCCCGCTCTGACCAGAGATATCAACTTCTAGAGCCACAAGTGCTGATCCTAAGAATGACTCAGTGTCCCCAGCCCGGGGCTCTGGTCCTCTGCGGGGCCTCTGCGGGTTCCTCTGTGGAACTTCCCGGGGGGCTGGATCGAGTCACGATGCCCCCGAGACAGACTGAGGTAAGCAGCTCTGAGAGACCGCCAGCAGGGGGATGGCAGCTGCGAAGGTGGAGCGAAACAGCTGCACAGATTAGGTCAGTAAAAAGGATCGCCCATCCCTGCTCCTGTGTCCAGATTTGAAAAACACTAGCTGTTTACCTTGGAGCACGCTGGCACCAACTCCAGGCTCATTTTCCGTGTGACCCAACGGCTGGCAATAGAGATAGCAGCTGCTTTCTGGTGGGAGCAGAATGAAAACAGCATGAGCTATAGCTGAGGCCCAGGGAGGCCTGCGAGGGCATTTTATCCTGTGGCTGCCCCTGGCTCTGTGGGGAGCTCACAGGCGCGGAGGTCGTAATGAGCTTGTTAAGCGTGCTGCCGTCCCTTTCATCAGCGATTACATTAAAGAAGCCACATCAAGTGTGTCTGCATCTCTCACCACAGCCCCAGAGCCTTTGAGGCCGTCTGTCCAATTATCAGACTCGCTGTGCACCGCGCTTGCTGGGAGAAGCCTATCAGCTGGAACATGATTCCTTTGATGGATAATTAGCCGCTCCCCAGCCTCCTCCTTCCCAGGGAAACATTCTCAGACCAGAAGTCTGAGCTGGCCGAGGAGGGCGGTACCTACAGCATTGTGGGGAAGTCTTCAGGAACCCTAGCAGAGTCTCACCTGGCCTCGCACGAGCGTCAGGCAGTTATGAGTCAGTGAAAAGGATTTTTAAGAAAAGGAATGAACCTAAAATAACTCTGGCTAAAGTGTTAGGGAGGAGCCATGGCAGGGGAGTAACTTTGAATGGAACTTTTTTTGTCCAAGGAAATGAATTCCCAGTTGAAGCCCAGTTAGCTGGATAACTGGAGTAGGTCTCCTGGATGCAGGAGGAAGGGCGGCTGTGCGTCCACGTTCAGTCTCACCACAGAGACTCCTGTTCAGGCCTCTGGAGTGCTGCGGGGTTCAGACACTCTGGTTTGTTAAGAATCACAGCTTCCCTGTCTGCATGAAAGAGAAACTTGCACCGCCTGGTAATGAGTTCCTCCCCTGGAGAGCCATCCTGAGGGCCACGGTGCCTCAGCCTCTGGAAACTCAGCAGCCCTCGAGGCGCTGTGGCTCTGCCTGCTTGGGGAAGCAAAGCCAGTGTGCGCTTGCTGGGATATGGGCTGGGGCAGATTTGGCAGCGGTCAGGTACTTGTCTGTCAAGGATCTACAGCACCACAGCTCCTGTCTGCATGGGAGGACAGTTGTTCCACCAACAACTGATTCTGTTGCACAATAAAAAAGCCAGAAGTGCTTGATAGTTACACTTACAGTATGTTTGGCCCTTATCTGTGGAAATCACCCACAGTACAATACCGAAGGCCAGCGTGCAGATGCCCACCTGTACCCTGGCCACAAAGAGGCTGAAGCAAAGAATCACAAGGTTGAGCCCAGCCTGGACAGCTTAGATAGACTTGATCTGATCTCAGAATAAAATTTTAAAAGTCTGAGGCTGTATTCCAGCAGAAGAGTGCTTGCCTAGCAGGTGCCATGCCCTTGGATCAGTTCTCTGTTCCCCCCAAACAAACAAATAATATCCTTTTTTATCAAACAAATAATATCTTAAATCACTATCAAAAATAGCTTCTCATACTGTATTGTTTCTCTAGTTGTTTAAATTTTATTTATTTTGGGACAGATAGTTTGTTTAGAGGTTTAAATTGTTTGAGCAGGACCTGGTGGTGCTCACCTGTAATCCTAGCACTAGGGAGGCTGAGGCAGGGGCATAGCCAAGAGTTCTAGGCTCAGCCTAGGATACAAGCAAACAAATAAACAAACAAATAAATTGTTTAAAAGTACAGGAGCACATAGGGTGAAAAATTCTATCACTCCTGAATTCCAGTTATCCCGCTGCCTTCTTTGGAATGAGTTCATATATGTGAGTAAATGGTTTGTTTACAAGAAATTTCGGTTCACCAAGTGACTGCTAAGCCTTGTAACAAACAACTGCTGGGCTTCTGGGGAGAGATACGGAGAGAGAGAAAAGGGAGAGGGAGTTCCTTTTCTTCTTTCATTTATTCTTCAAATATTGAGTGCCTACCACATGCCAGGCCCCGCTACGGACACTGGGGAAGTAACAGCGGACACAGCCAATGGAGAACCCTAACCACTAGACCACCGGGGAAGGTTGGTACTGGGAATCAAACTCACAAGCTCGAGCCCACGCTTACCGGGCAGGTGCTGTGCCACTGAGCTACATCCCCAGCCCAACACAACCAATGGAAAGAGCCCAGGCCGGGGATATATCTCAGTGGCATAAGTGCCTGCCTAGCAAGCACAAGGTCCTGAGTTCAATTCCCGGTACCAAAAAAAAAAAGGAAAGAGACCACATTTCAAGCCTCAGGGCCAGTCTTGACCACCGGAGACTGCAGTTTTTCTCGTCTCCTGTGCATCCTTTCAGAGCCAGGTGGACAAGCCAATCCAAGCAGGCATTTTTCCCACTGTCATGTGAGTGTAGCATCATCGTCACACTGCTCTGAACCTTGACTTCCTAACTGAGCCCTGTTTCGTGGAGAGCACTTTGATACACAGCGTGGAACCATCCCTGCCTCTTTAAACGGCTGTCCGTAGCCTTTTCATAGGAACCTTCATGGTTTATGCAGCCCTGTGCTGGCAGGCGCTTAAGGCATTTCTGCTCTTTTCCTCCTACACGTGATGTTACAATGAAATCTCTTACAAATATATTCCACAGGTGTGCTCACGTGTTTACTGGGTAGATTACCGCTTTTCATTCTTTCAAGAAGTGTTTGAAGCCCTCTGCCTGCAGCTCAGCGTAAGACAATACGGAGGTCCAGCTCTTGGTTTGGCTGGTCTTAGAAGTCAGTTGCCCATGGAATAGAAACTTTCATAAACAAACTGTTTCATTAGCCAAGGAATGCAAAGACAAAAAGAATTCCTAGTGCTAGTGGCAGCTTGCTCTCAGTAATAAGTAATGGACCAAATCCACACATTTCTGATGCCTTGCTGCAAAACTCAGCACTCTTTCATAAGAGTAAAAGAATTCGGTAGCCAGCCCGCGACCTAAAGTGATTTAGCAAGAGTTGCGCGTCTTTTGTAAAACTATGGTTGCAGTACACGATGTAACCACTGGAGGGCACAGTCCGCTCACTTTCTGAAATCCTTTTTATTAGCAAACAGTCGTGATTTGTTGCAGTGGAGCACACATTTATCTTTTGCCTGTGAAGCACAAGACAAAGAAAAAGTAAAAAGTATCCCAGTGTACCGAGATATTGCCGTTGTCATTTTCTGCAAGGGATTTTATGTTCATGTGTTGGCTTCTGCCTTCTTTCATGAGTAAGTCCCGACTTTGGACGTCTAACACTGTTTTTGGAAGGTGTAGCGGGAGGGGAACCAAGACGCGCATCCCGTGTATAGGGAAAGAGGGGCTGTGCATTTACACCTTCTCCAACCCTCATGTGCAAAACTTAAGGCCCAGGAAGGGTTTACCCCGAGACATGGGCGAGGCAGTGGTGAGGGAAAGTGACGCTGTACTCACATTTTCTCTGAGACGCACCCACGCTCACATCAGAAACTCGCCTTCCAGTCGGCGTGGCAGCCCCGCAGCGCAGCGGCGCTGATGCCATAGTCAGACACAGGCTTGCCCTCAATGAGGATGATGCAGTCTGTCTAGACGAGAAGGAGCCCCTGAAAATTCCAAAAGCCTTCTTTCTTTGATTTCTATACTTTTATTCATTTTGGAAGTTATTTTTTTTTCTTTTTTTTTTTATACTGGGAATCGAACTCAGGACCTTGTGCTTATGGGCAGGTTCTTATGCCACTGAGCTATATCTCCGGTGCGGAAGTTATTATTTTTTATGAAAAAAAAAACACCTTTTTGTAGACGAGGCCTCACTGAAGTGGCCCCAACTGGCCTCAAACTCCTGGGCTCAAGCAATTGTCCTGCCTCAGCCTCCTCAGCTGGGACCTTAGGCGCTTGCCACCCCCGCTGGCTTAAATTATTATTTTAAAAGCATTGCTTTGAGGCAGCTTCTCTTCAGCAGGATACCCTGCGGGACGCCGCTCTCTTGTATTTCTTTTGCTACAGGTTGGTGCAGAAATGGGGGTGGTGTTCCGTACTTTTTGGCTCTGCATTCTCAGTTCTGTATTTCCCTGTGCGGTAATTTACAGACGGCGGAGGGTCAGTACCCCCGCCCTCCCGGAGGTCCCGCGAAATATGAGATGCTACACCGCAGGAGTTTCCCAGGGGGAAGTAGATAGGGAACTGCAAACGCCACAGCACAAAATAAGTAGAGCCCCAAAGGACTGGGTTTTGACAGTGTAATCAGGTTATTTTTGTTTTGTTTTAATTTGGGTGCTGAGGATTGAACCCTGGGGTGTGTGGGTACTAAGCATGAGCCCTACCCTGAGCCACACCCCCAACCCCATGCAAAGGTAATTTTTTTAAAACATAGCTAATTAGATTTTTTTAATTTAAAAAATGATTTAAAAATCTACCCATTGATTTAAAACACTAGAAAGTTTATAAAACCTTCCAAACAATGGGCCATACCTGCTTCTTTTGTTTCATATGCTTTGAAAACTTCCAAAGTATGAACTGAGAGTCATGTAACTATGTGTAGCAATATAAATATTATGATTTCGTAAGTACAAAGTTAAAGGAGCTCAACTTAATGACTCATTTCACTGATTTTAAGGCCTTTTCGTGCCCAGGCTAATAATTACACATTTAGCAGTGAGGAAATCTCAGAACCTATTTCTCATCTTTTCCTAGAGTTATAGATCTTAAAACTGCGCCAGTGGTGCCCTTTGTGTCCCTGCACTTACCTCACAGGGGCGACCTGCACCAGCCTTTCCTTCTTACTGGTGTTCAAAGACATTCTGCTGCTTTTCTGAAATTCTTCAGCCTCTTCACAGATGAGGACGCATACAGACTGGGTTCTTTGTGGCATTAATGCGTTTACATTTCTGCTGTGTCAAAAGTTGATGTCCTCAGGCGCACACACACAAACACACCCTACAGTTGTTCTTCAGCTGTTGAGGGGGTAAATAAAAAGACAAATTCTGACTCAGTCCCTTTGGTTCAGGCTCAGATGATTTTTGCCCAGAACAGAGACGTGGAAACTCTCCTTCAATTCAGCTAACCTGCTCCTTCCCTGACCCCACACTCTTCTGTGCTTCCTCGCATTACTGTCAGGATGAGCGTGTGCCTGCACCCCCCGGCCCTGCTTTTGTGGAAATCGCCCAGAACTGCACAAGCTTGGCTCATCTCATGCTTGGAGCTCTTCTTCCTGGGCTTCTCTTCCAACTTTGACCTGCAGGTTTCCTGGTTGTGATGCTTTTCCCACATGCCTGTAGAGAGCAGTGCTGCCAAGCTCCAGACTGTCTGGGACACTTCCACGTGACTGTACTCCTGTCACAGCCCCAGGGAGACGGCAGGAGCGAAAGGCCCTCCTGCTCAGGTCTGCCTTGCTTTGTGGCTGCTCAAAATGACAGCACTTCTGTTCCCTAGTCTCTCTCCTGCATTATTTGGAAGCCAGCAAAGTTCGGTTTAGATAGGTCCTGAAGAGCAACCTTCATGCAGAGGAGGCTAAGAACACACATAGGACCAGAGGCAGAAAGTCAGGCCTCAGTCTCCCCATCTGTAACATGGGATAACCCCCTGGTACTGACCTTGGGGGTTGGGAGAAAGATGAATAGAGACTGTACAAGGATCGTGTAAGATTCTCCATCTTACATGGAAATCTGTGGTTGTTATTCATGTTGATACGCATATGCTGTGGACCCCTGTTCTGGTTGGAAACTCTTTGAGGGTAGCAAAGGCTCATGGTGTTTCTTTCTTCAGGACCTAAAACAATGTTCTGGAGCTTGCTAGGGAAGATTTCTTTAGAATTAACATGTAATCCGGGTGTGGCGCATGCCTGTAATCCCAGCACTTGGGAGGCTGAGGCAGGAGGATCATTATGAGTTTGAGACCAGCCTGGGATAGAAAGTGAGCTCAAGGCCAGCCTGAACTGCATAGTGAGACCCTGTCTCAAAAAAAAAAAAAAAAAAAAAAAGAATTAATATATAAAAGGGGATGGGATTGGTTGATAATGAGTCTGGTTCACTGGTGGTTTGCTCTGGGAGGGTTTGATGGCACCATGTGGCCATCCAAGACGCCAACCATGTCCCCACTTCTCAAGATTCCTTGTGGGCTGGTTATCTCCTCTGCCAGGTCTGGGCCCGGCCAGGTGACATATTTGTCTTGCACAGTCTGTCTCTGCCTGAGGTTAAACTCTAAGTAGGTGCCTGGGGAAGGTGTTTGTTACTGAGAAAGCTTTGATGTGCTCTTACTTTGGAGGTTAGAGCAATCTTTCTAGTCTTGTTTTGATAGTAGAACTGTGGTCTTGTGCAGGTCAGGAGGACAGGCGATGGATGACAACCTTCAATGGCAGTCAGGGCTTGGAAAGAGGCCTACTCTTTCTCTAACACCCCCACCAGGAGCACCTTTCTCACTCTGATCAAGGTGACATTGCCTACAGCTCTTCAAATGTCACAGTGCTGGCATTGCAACTTCCTGTTGGCAAATCATGTAATAGTTGTTGATAATCACCTTTTGTTCTTTTCTTCTCTTGGACCAAGAGTTAAGGCCAGGGCCCATTTGACAAGTTGTCTATGCAGATGAAGCCCACTGTGTTAATTTACAGGACCTACTGTTCAGGCAAAGCACCATTCATGGAACAGGACTGATAAAGTGGAATGGGAGGGAACCGTGGTGGGCCGTAAGTTTTCTACTTTCTGTTCAGGCTCTACTTACTCCTGAGGACAGTTTCATGCTCTCTAGCTAAAGGTATCATGGGAACAGTCTTCCCGGGCCCCCTCTCCAATAACAGCCAGCACCATACAAACCCATATTTATTGTTTTGACGTCCATGAACTTTCCCTAAAGTCAACAAGAACACAGTAAGAATCAAGGTTTGTCCAGAAATTTAGCATTTACCAATAGAGTATTCTATACCCATGTCGACACCTCCATTGGTTCATACGCTTGTTTGGGGGATGGTGGGTACATGACCACTTGGAAAAGAAGGTGGAGAAAGACAGCAGCAGCGTGTGTAACAGTCAGCATTGTTAAATACAAACCCAAAGACAGGCCTGAGGCCTGGTGGGTGGGACCAAGGTTCGGGAACTCCAGACACCCAGCTCCGAAGATGGCTGCCTGCAAGGTTGGACACCGTGGGCAACAAGCTAATGTTAGGGCGTAACTGTTGTTTTCAGGTAACTGTTTTTTTAAAGGTATATTCAACATTACCACAAAATTATGGTTACTACGAGCTTATCCCCACCATGATACAGTGGGAGATAGGGAAAGAAAACAACAGATGACGTAAAAGGAAACACTTCTCTTAAGCCTCCCAGAGTTGAGTTAAACCAAAATCAAACTCTATGATGAGACTCTGAATCCCAGTCCAGCCATCCAAAGAAGTGCTGATTCTTTATAGGGCCAGGTCAGGAAAAATGGAAAGTCTGAAAGAATGACTGTTAACTAACTCAGAATGTTCTGGCAAGGGAACGGCCCTGGCGGACTTTTCATACTAGAATGAGTATGAGGAGTAAGGTGACTTTCCTCAGTTCCTTCCTCCCCCACTGTCATTCAGGGACAAAGGGAGCAGAATATCCTCCCACTGAAGATCTGTGCGTATTGTGGATGCATTCACCACAGTGTGTGTGGTATCTGTGCTGTGTCAAACACCGTGCTTGGGGCTGAACCTGACAGGAAGGGATGCCTGCCTCTGTGTGTGTGTGTGTGTGTGTGTGTGTGTGTGCGCGCACGTGCGTGTGTGGAGGCAAACTTCAATCTCCACTCACAACCACATGATTACAAAAGGACATCAAAAGGACCCAATTCTCAATGTTCACAATTTAAAGGAGAAGAGGTGTAATTTGGCCCCTGGATTCAGGGCATCCTGTCCGTGGTCAGCTAGCTCTAAGGCAGAAGGATGGTGGAAGGGCATTTCAGAGAAAGATACCCAGTTCACAGGGGCTGGAAGCTGAGCAGGGGAAGAACAGTGAGAGGAAAGAATGCTGGTCTAGGTACAGATGTCAGTCACATCTCCGTGACACATGGAGTACGCTTTACTGATCTAGGCTGCTCCAAAGCCAATCAAGTGGACAAAATGAAGCTTAACCACCACATCCAATGTAGCTTTATCCTGCAGCCACATTGCAATCCTTGGAAGTTCTCCCACCTGTAAAGTCCAGACAAGCCCTCACTCTCATTTCTGCCCCAAACTGTGTTTGACTAGAAAGCAGATAGAGGCTTCTGAAACATTTATTTCCTAACAGATCTGCTGTTTCACCCAATCCAATACTTTCTTTCCAAAACTGAATCAAAGCATCTGGCAATATTTCAAACATTGCAAATGATAAACTAGCACCTCAGTGAATAGTAATGATTTGTTTCTTTGATGTTTCTTTGAATGGGTGGGAAACTAACAAAAGACCTGCCCTACCCCAAAAGGGGGAACAAGCCAGCTTTAGCAACGGCAAGCGCCTTTGCCGGAGATTTGCTGATATGTGTATGTGTTTTTTAGTGACCTGGCAGACTTGTTTTAGGAAACTGTTTGCAAAGCCTGGAAAAAATGTGTTCCCTGCATCCATTAAAGAGACACGCAGGTCAGTTCTTATTAGTCCTTCATGTGACAATTCTGTCTGGTGGTCTTTTCAAAAAAAAAAAAATGCACCACTCTAGATTTGGTATCCAGTGTCTTTAAACTTCAATTTTACATCTTGAACAAAACCTCATATCATTGAGATGTTTCTTTTGTTTTTATTTATAGAAGGCTTTCTTTAAAATTTGGTGATTTTAGGAGAGCAGAAAGAACCTTCGTAGTAGGTACTGTGTAGCATACTTCTTAATTTTTATGTGACCTGTCACCGTCTCTTCCAGGGGATTAGTTAATTCAGTTACTAAAGTAAAAAACTAGAACCAAGGGAAAATATTTCTTCTTCCAGAAAATCAAAATTTTTATACTCATTGAGAGATTATCTATTCTGATCTGTAGGATGTTTTCCCACAGATAGTAAATACACTGTGTTCATTAGATTAGGAAGATAACCCTGAGACCAATATGAGGCAGAAATTTTATAAGGTGAAGCCATTTTTTTTTCAAGGACACTTAGGTTTAACTATCAGAGAATACCTAGTAAGTACTTTTAAAATATATATACTTGTATTAGTTATCTGTTTCTGCATAATGAAAAGTTTTGCAGCTTAATACAATAGTTACTGTTCACAGGTTATGTGGATAGTCCAGGTTCACTTTAACTGCACGCTCGGATTCCGCACCCCCACAGATCTGTGATCAAGGCAGGCCTGTTGTTGCCTCACCTCCAAGAAGGGTCTGCTTACTTCCAAGCTCACACACAATAGGCACATGGTCAGCTGCTCTTGGGCTGAGAGTGCCCTGATAGTTGTTGAACCAAGATTTCTTTGAGATCCTTGCCATGTTGACCTCCATAGAGAAGCACGCACCATGGCAGCTAGCTTCATCAAAACCAGCAAGCAAGACAGTAAGAGAGAGCAAGCGCAGCCGAGGCCACTGTTTCTTGGTAACCTAATCTCAAAGTCATACCCCATCACTTGTGTCTCCTTTTACCCATTGGGAGCAAGTCCCTAGGTCTGGCTTATACTCAAGGGGAGAGGATTGTACTGGGCAAGATGACCAGTAACCTCAAACCACTGGTAGTTTTCTTGGGAGCAGGTTCCTTAGTTTTTAACCAAGCTATAAAAATTGGAGAGCTCCAGGTGTGTGGGTGCAAAGGCATGCAAAGGGTAAGGGTAAGCAAGGGGGTGTGGGTTAGTCCTGCAAATATCAAGAAAAACTTTCTCTGTGGCTAGTATATTTCCAGAACATCTGCAATGCATCACTTCCTAGTAAAAGGAAAAGAAATAATTTTGGACAGATCCTCAAAGGTGCAACAAGTTCCTTCCTGGAATCCCTGGCCAACACACACTCAAAAAAAAAAAAAAAAAAAAGCGCTGTGGGAGGGGTGGTTGTTGGTGGTTATTTTAGTTTGTTTTAGCTAAGTTAAAGCAGTGTTCCCACATTTTCTTATATGCAGGTTAGTGGGGGAAACTGAAGCTACATATACTGTACTAGAGGAATGAGTCCTTTGGTCTCTTTTCCAGCGCCCAGCACTTCCTTCATGCCCCATCACATACTCCCTGGCTATCTGTTATGGTTTGTGCCTAGTTGTCCCCCCAGAGCTCATGCACTCAGGGGCAAGTCTTCTAGAGTTGGTGATTGATTCATGTTCCAATACTGGGATTCTCAGTGAGCGCTACACCCGCCCTGGAGGGCGAAGCCTGCATACAATATAAGGGATGGGAAGAGGCTTGCTCTCACGCTCCTCCCTTTTTGCTGCTGCCATGAACAGTTGCCCAGTGCCATGCCTCCCTGCCTTGGAGCCAGCCAAATATGGACTGAAACCTCCACAAATTGTGAACCGAATAAACCTTTTCCTTTCTTAACTCTGGGTATCAGGTATTTTGTCTCCAGGATGAGAGAAAAGTAACTAAGACGCCATCTATCAAGTCTGTACATAATACTGTGAACAAAATAGAAACTAGCTGTATCAGTCAGCGCTCACTAGAGAAACAGATTTAATGCAAGACATCCAAGTACATAAGAATTTTCAAGATTGGCTTACAGTGGCCAAGCACGGAGTCAGGTGTGAAAGAGTGCAAAAGGTCTGTCCGTGCACCGGAGATCTGAATCCTCCAGCTGAAGGTCAAGGCATGGGGCACACTGTAGTGTCCCTGTGAGTCCGCGTCAGGAGGCGGAAGGATCTGTGCTGGAGGCTGAGGAGTCTGCCCGAGAAGCCAGGCTTCCTTCTTAACATCTCCCCTTCATTCCAGTCAGGGGACGCGCGTTGCCCTAGGCTGGGCCTTCTGTCTTCAGGAAACTCCTTCAGCCACACCCAGAACCTTGCTGATCCAATTTAGTTGGGTGTTTCTTCTTTAAACTGACACAATCCAGTAACTACCACACTGTGGAAATGTAGGATTTGGCAGAGTGTTGGGAAGGTATATTGCTGCAGTAATTCCAGTCCCCCCCTGTTTAGTGTTTCCTAAATATCTAGAACTACTGAAATGTTATTCTGATAATCCAGCTGGGGCTCCCACGAAGCCTTACTTATATGGAAATCACAAAACAAATCAGAAAGAATACCCAAATCACTCATTCTCTTTAAATTGCGTTACAGGTTCCATGGGGAGTACCTGGAAGGTGGAGAGGTTGCTTTGGCGTTGAATGTTTTGACTCCGTTTAAGGGCAAAATGTTAGAACTTTTTTAAATGTTGGTTTGAGTACCTTTCTACTTTGTCTTGCTTCTTGACTTTCTCTGACCCCTGAAGCATCTTGCCCGGACCTGTGCCTGCTTTCCAATCCTGTTCCGCCATTCCAACTCCTCTGAGTGTGAGGAAAGGTGCTGGGTAGACACCATTCACTCTAAGGTGAGGGTGAATAATAACCCTCTTCACGGGCCTCAGCCCTCCACTTCTTTGGTGACAAAGAGACCTTTAATTGTTAAAATTTCAGTTAAGTTCCACAAGTTTAAGAAATATTTTCACAGAGGGTGACACAAGGATTTCTTTTTGTTTCTTAAAACAGATTTTTTTCCAGTAGGTTTCAAATGCTTGGATATTTGTGATTCTTTGCAACAGAAATCTGATCTGAGGTTCTGCTTTATTTAGCAGAAGGAATGTGAGTTTTCTAATCTCTTACTCAAAGGCATTTTTACCCATCTCACAAGGGGGCGGGTATTTTACTTAGGGTAGGGATTGATGTCATAGAAATCTTGCTGTACAAATACAGCTGCATTTAATGAATTCACGTTCAAAGACAGTTATTGGGTTCAATCCCTAGCACTGCAAATAAAGGATAAATTATTACCAGTAATAACAATTGTTTTATATAAAATCACATCTGATATTCAAATTCTACTTCATCAACTGAGAAACATGCATTCTCCCCCCGCCCCCGCTAAAAAAATTTTTAAAAGTGGTATAAAAAGAGATGTTAGGGATGGTTGTTGTTTTATTTCATTTTCTATACTTTGATTTCTGGTTTTGAGTGCTGCTTCTTTTTTTTTTTTTTCTTTTGGCAGGATTGCCAAAAGAGAACATCAGGTCATTTGTTGTAGCTTTTCTAAACAATTTGGTAACAGTCTCTGACATGGTAATTGTTTGTCTCTTGTGGGTGGAGTGGCTCGGGCACAGTGGACATTGGTAGAAAACCCTGCAGCCAGCCCTGGAGCAGGCAGGTTACTCAGAGACAAGGACTGCTTGAAACAGTGCCCCAGTGCCTCCCGCTCCCCTTGTCCCAGTGCCTGGGCAGGTGGCAGCCTTGGAGGGCTCTCAGTAGGCCCTGGAGCAGGTTTTCTCAGTTCTGAAGATGGACCTTTTACCTCACCCATCAGACATTTTCTTTCCATTTTCTTCTTTCACAGATTCCTTTGTTAGTTTGCACTTTGATCTAATCTGAAACAATGGAAACAGAAATAAACACAAATAATGATACAGGTTCAGTGGCACATCATGACAAGACAGGACATGGCAGATGTCCTATTTTTATGCAGTTATGTATGAACTTTCTCATTTTAAAAAAATGGCCAAAGCAGCTTATAGAGATTGTATGATAAGGGGCAGATTTTCTGGATCAAAAGGAAAGGAACGGGAAATCAGTCTAAACCTGGGTAAGTTAATGCACAAAATATACCTTAAGGGCACTTAAAACCAGTTAAAACTGTTCATCGCAAAGACCCCTGCATATTTGATTTTGAGCTTCCTGTAGTTAGGCCCCTCTTAAACAAAAAAAAAAAAAAGGGAATCTCAGTGAATTATAAAAGTCATAGCTCTGCCAGACTAAAACAGACCAGTTCTCTTGGATCAGTGCTATTCCTGCTAGAATATACACTTGAGTCCGGCACACGGGTCCTGACCTGGGAGGGTCTGTGGTGCTGTCCAGAGACAGGGAAGCCAGTGCTGATTGTTGTCCCTGCTCCTCCCTGGACCACGTTTTTGTTTTGTTTAGTTTCTGCTTGTTTGTATCTCTGAACCACATTTTGAATCCAAGCGCTGCAGCTCACTTGAAAGCACTTGTTCACAAAACAGGCTTCTGAAAGAGCCATTACTTCATAACAATATGCAACGTAATAACCCTTGTTAATTTCCTATCATCTTGTTTAGAAATTCTATATCATTTTGTTATTATTTTTAAATCTCTTTAAAATAAATAAATACATAAATAAGGGCTCACATTGGGCTTTCCAGTTTCCTAGGTAATTCCAGAAAGTGTAAGATACTGAGCTCTGAGACTTATTTTAATTTGCTTTCGATGTGTTAAAAACATCAAAAGTTCTAACCCTGGGAACAGTCCTTGCTCCTCTTGGCACTATAGACTTCAGTAGTTTTTTTAAAAGTCTTACAGTTCATTTGTAAACAACGTTCATCCTTTAGCCCATGTAAATATCAGACCACATTGTGATAAATTTCTGGTGAGTCTTGTTGTTGACCAAAGGCGCTGTTTGTTGACTGTTGTTCTTAGAAATAGCTGTGGGTCTGGCTGAAAGCACGTGGATCAAAACTGCACTACACATCTGCTGGCTGTATGACTTTGTAAAGTTGTGTGTCCTCTCTCTGCCTCCGTTTCCTCATCTGCTGGTTGAGGCCCGTAGTGCTTACTATAGTGCTGTACATAATAAGAACGAAATAATGTCAGTATTTTTATTGTTACATCTCAGATTTTCCTGGCAGTCAATTTTGACTAGAAATCGAACTCAGGACCTTGGGCTTGGCAGACAGGCACTTGTGAATGCTGAGCTATATCCTCAGCCCCATGGCAGTCAATTTTGAATGGTAAATTAAAATCACCTCCTCAGCTCTTTGCCCTGTTTAAGTATCTTCAAGGAAAGCATCTAGAATTGTGACCTCCTGAATGTCCTCAGTGGTAGAGCTCCTGCCGAGCACGTGTGAGACTCTGGTTTTGAGCCCCAGCATAGCAGTGAACCAACTAAACTGAGTCACTTGAGGGCTTGTTGCTAAAACAGTAGGAAGAATTTGGAGTTTCAAAAACAGCTAATCAAGGGGGCCATAAGGAGGCTTCCTGGAAAGGGAGTTGTGATGACTCCTCTATATTATGATACATGTAACAATAAAAGACATTTTTAACCACATTTGGGGGAAGATAAGATTATCCTAAATGCCTTGCACATACACTAGATTTATAATTACTATAGAAAGTTTAAAAAACTTTTCCATAATAAACGATTCCTATTTAGGGCATGGGCTGGCCTCCCAGAAATCCTCGGGTACTATAATTCTTAAGATTTTTCTCTGGCTAATACAAGGCACTTACTTTATCACAGAGAAAACATATGAGCCTGTTTATCAATTTTGTTAATAACTGCTTTTCTATAAGTCAGGTTTTGTGGGTTACAGACAAAGAGCCAGATCTGCCCTCCCAAGAGAAAATATTGTTCTTGCATTCATTTCTTTAAAAACATACCAATTTAACAAAATTATCACTTAACATTCTGTCCATAAGAAATATGATGATCTTCATGAAAAGTATCTTCTCAAAAAAGTTTTAGGCATTTAACTTTTCGGGGGTCAACTCCCCGGCCTGCTAAGAGGATGTGGAACCAGGTTTTCCAAAGTTTTTCCAGCTGTGGTCTCAGCAGATCCTGACGCGGTGGGAGCAGCACAGTGCTTACCTGTGCTGCAGACGCTGGAGCCAAGGTGCACATCACCTTCGGAAGTGGTGTTCAAAGCTGCTGCTCGCTGCTGTGGAAGTGTAGGACAGGGTCATGGAGCCCTTGTACGGAGGCCCAAGACAAGTGTGGGGACAGCCAACCTGATTATCCAGGTGGGCAGGGCCAGTACTGCTGTGAGTAATAGGCTCCTTTCAGCCAGTTCCTTCAAAGCAGTCTTACAAACTTTGGCTCATTATTCTTGCAAGTTCAGCATTAGAGAGAGAGATTGGTATCTTCCCAATCAATTCAAAGATGAAGAAACTGAGCAATACAGGATTTAAAAGGATTCTTCCCAAAGTACATAAAGCCATAAATTGCTCATCGTGGCAAGTATTATTTTTGGAAATTAGTACAAATTACGGTACATTGATATCAGTATCATGCAGCCATTAAAATCAGGTTTATTAAGAATATGTGGTTACATTTGGGAAATGGTCATAATTGAGCGATATTAAGTAGCACAAAAACAAGATAAGGTTTTGTATATACAGTTTTATTGTTTAAAAAAACATACTGATATATGAAGGGAAGAAACTAAACAGAAATATGCCAGAGTTTTAATGATTTTCCTCAGTACCAGAGATAATGCGGTGGTCGCTATTTTCTTCTTTATACTTTTCAGTTATTCAAGATTGAAAAAGCTGGGAACACAAAACTTTCATAATTGTATATTACTTTCAGAATCATACATATATGTGATAATCACACAGTCGTGAGAGACTGTGTGCATGTGTGTGAGGGAGGACTGGGTACACAGGATGGCAGGGGAGACCTGAGGATGAGAAACAGCCGTGAGAAAAAGCCGGAATGGGAAAGTGAGAAGGTGAGAGATAAGTGCAAAGAAATCCCACTGGCCCATCGGGCAGGGCTTGTAACCAAAACGTTGGGAAAACCTCTGTACTGCCTGGCATAGCCTGTTTTACATCTGTGAAAGACCCTCCTCACTGTGTGTAGGAAATAAATTAGGGGCAAGGGTAGAAGTAAGTCGTGGTCAGCTGAGAGAGCCCTGCAGTGGTCCAGGTGCAAAGCGAAGGTGGGGTGGCCTGGAGAGACAGGGAGCATGTAGGTGGGATGCGTATCTGACACTCCAATTGGCCACATGGAGCACACGATCATCATAATGGCTGTGGTTTGATAAGTCCTCACTCATTAATTCCTACCATGGCCCTGTAGGTTGGTGCAATTATTAGTCTTATTGGAGCTTTTGAAAGGCTAAATAAGTTACCCAAGGCCAGACACTGAAAGAAGCAAAATATTAATTTACGTCCCAGCTCTGTGGTCTCCATAGCCAACACGTCCTACTCCTACCACTCTGTAAGTATTAGCTGTGTTATCTAAGAGGCGGCGGTGGAAATGAACAAGAGCGAGCAACAAGCAGACAGGCATCTGTACCCCATGTGTACAGTGTAGACTGTCTTTATCACCCATTGCATGCCCATGTCCACTCCTAATAGCAAATCTGTTCCCATGATATCTACCTGCAGCAGGCTTGAGCTGCCTCAGATTGACAGAGCAAGATTTCAGGGGCCCCTCGGAGACAGCTTGGTGGCAGGGCCTGGACTGTCTGCTTCTCTGCAGCCAGCTCATAGAGGAAGCTGGCATTGTCCCTCTCAGGGCCTTAGTTTTCTTATTTTGAGATATTGGAGATTGTGGTAGGCATCTCCCCCTTGAGCACCCCCAGAGCTCTATGCTGGTCCTATCACAGTGTCCTGGCCTGTCTGCTTTTCTGGGCAGGCCATCTCCACTTCATTGATATCTGAGGCTCATTGAGTACTCTGCTCATCTAAGTTAAATTCGCTGCCTTTTGGGGAAGTGGTTGCCTAATATTTTCTTTTGCATATGAATGTAGAAAGGAGTCTATGCACCCAGTAATGACCCTTGTCAAAGAGTTCAGTGAGAAGAGGACAGAGTACAGCTAGGAAGAGCTGGAAACAAATCAAGGGGAGAGTGTGCTGGTTGCTACCGTGTCGGGGTAATGATACCATTGAGCAAAGCCAGGGTGGCCTAGCAAGGCCACAGGATAGGATCATTCAAATCTGTTTCCACTGCTGTCACCCCCATTCTGCCTCCAGTGAATCCCTCAATGTAGAGAGGCTGCAGTAAATAAGACATAGCAATGCTGTGTATTTGCCCCCATCACCTTTGAATTTGCTCTTGCAAATTAACAACTCCTGTATGTTCATTCATTCATTTTGCAGTACTCCAAAGTGTACTTCAGCAGGTAAGCAAATGAGATGAATACTGAGGTTGAACATTTAGAGCAAAGAACAGAGTCTTTCCTTCCACACATTCACAGTGCACAGTTACCTGTTATCCTGGTCTGTCCCAGTCTTTCCCAACAGCAAACTGAACCAGGCCTTCACGTGCTAGATAAACACTCTGCCACAGAGCTGTGTCTCCTCCCCACCCTCTTTTTCAAATTTTAAATTTTGAGATGAGGTCTCACTAAATTGCCCAGGGTGGCCTTGCATTTACAGTCCTCCTACCTTAGCTTTCCAGTAGTTGGGATTGCAGATGAACACCACCACACTCCATAGTGTGGATTAGATTAGATTCTTGGATTCTTGGACGTTCTTCATAGTCCCAGTAGCATTTGACCACCCTCCCTCTCTCCTCATCCCCTTGTTAACACTTTGTATAGCACTGGGGTGGGGAGGGCCTCTGTGGAACAAACTGGGAGTGCAGCTTTGGGTTGGGGCATTTAGTGACCAAGAGGCTAATGGAATCAGACTTATCTTAACGCCTGGTATGAGAGTAAATGAGGTGTTATGGTTTGTGTCTACATGTCCCCCCAAATCCTCTGGCAATCATGGGGCGGGCTTCTAGATTTTTCATTGATCATGGACCAATGATCAATGGATCAGTGGATCAGTGATCATGGATCAATGCTGACATTATGGATGTGAGTGCTACACCTGCCCTCAGCAGGTAGTTTGCATGTAATGTAAAGGAGGGAAAGAGGCTGCTTGCGGCCACTCCTCCCTTTTGCTCTTGTTGCTTTTGCTGTCTTCTGCCGCCATGAACTGTTGCCCACTGCCATGTGGCACTCTGCCTTGGAACCAACTGGGTGTGGACTGAAACCTCCATGAACTGTAAGCTAAATAAACCTTTCCTTCCTTAATTTTGGATGTCAGGTATTTTGTCTCAGCAGTGAGAGAGAAGTAACCATGACATAAGGTTTTTATAATACTCAAAGAAATCAGTGTCTTTGCTGTTAACAGTGATCAAGTTGCCATGAAATATACTACACAATGAAAAATTTCTAACTCACTTTGTCTTTTTTTTTTTTGCAGTACTGGGGATTGAACTCAGGACCTTGTCCTTGCCAGGCCAGCATTTATTCCACTGAGCTATATTGCCAGCCCTCTAACTCATTTTGAAAGTAAAGCTAAACAATAACATACAAAAGAAAAAAATAAGCCTAGGGCCGGGGATATAGCTCAGCAGCATAGTGCCTGCCTGGCAAATGTGAGGTCTTGAGTTTGATTCCTAGTACCAAAAAATAAAAAGCAAGCCTGGTTCCCATTTCTAGCTTCTTTAATATCTACTTACTTTAAAATTTGCCCCATTTCTAAATGTTGAAAAGTCCTACAACCTCTTAGCAGACCAGAAGAGAGATTCTGAGCATGAACTGGGGCTTCGCTCTGGTTCCCAGGGACACCACAGTAGCCCTTCCTTTCAGAGTAGCTTCGGAACATGGCTTTCTCTGTTTCTCTGTTCAACTGGTACTAAATGATTTCTTTGGAAGCAGTCTGCATGGTCCATGGGAAACAGCCCACCCATATGGGTTGTCCTACTCATCTTTTTCTTTCAGTTTTCTAATCTCTGAATATCCCAGACTTCATTGGTAAAATAAACTCAAATCTTTATTTTCTGCTTCATATTTGAGTACTGATTTCAATCTTTCCCAGTGGAATATACTTTACACTGAATGGGTGGCACTGACAATTTTATGTAACTATATGTATTAAAGGTGAGCAACCTGTTGGTACAATTATATAGGTCTATACTGTGCAGACTTACACGGGTGGGTTCATGGCTCTCAAATCTGGGCAGCTTTGACCCCCAGGGGAGATTTGATAATGAGAAGGGGAGGTCCTGGCATCTTATGAGATGATTCCAGGGATGCCGTGGACAGTCTTACAGTGCACAGGACATCCCTGTACAACAGACAGTTCCCAGTGCAAAAAGGGGGAAGGCAACTAGGTTGAGAAATGCTGGTGTTCATCAGTATGCAAATCCTTGAAAAATATCCTGAGTACCTGCATTCACTGAGGCCACTAACCTGGTCTTCCTGCTTGTTCACTTCTCTCCTGGTCTCCAGTCCACACAAGGTGGTTTGGTACCCTGGAAGCACTCAAGGCAAGATTGTGTCTGAGCTAGAATATGGACCAAGAGTAAAACAGACATTTTCCTAAAGAACACGACACTAACTGAACCAGTCTTTGGTATACCGTTGACACTCCAATGTTAATGATACCCCAGAAAATTAATGTAAACTTGTCCTTGAGAGATGTCATAATAGCAGTATTGGAAAGCCATTCTGACCATTTTAGTAGCAATTTTATCTGTGGGAATATAGCGCAGAGGAGCTGAACCACCTAGATTCAAATCACAACTCTCCTATTTTCTAGCTGTGTGGTTTGGTGCATGTTGTTGACATTTCTGTGTCTCATTTTTTCCTCTCTTTTGTGATACGGGAATAACATGGGGCTGATGAGAATGACAACACTACCCACCTATACGACAATTATGAGGAGTTTTTAAATTGATAAACAAGAAGTATTTGAAACGTTACCTGACTTATAAGTTCTGTGTAAATATTAATATCATTATTGTATCTCAAAATTAAAAATACATTTCATCAAAGATATGCAATATTTTATTCAACTATGTTATATGCTAAAAGTATATCAGTGAATCAGAAAGTATCAGATAAAAATCCCTTTTCTTAGAAAGCTTATATTTTAGTGGAATATTCTAGCTATAATGCAAATACAAACAAAGTATATGCAGATTATCCTTAGCCTCATGCTTGTCCTGTAGTTCTTAAATGAATGAATGTGTTATTCACATTGTTGTCATTATCACCTTCTTCTTTTTTTTTTTTTTTTGCGGTACTGGGGATCGAACTCAGGACCCTGCGCTTGCTAGGCAAGCGCTTATTCCACTGAGCTATATCCCCAGCCCTATCATCTTCATCTAGCAGCTCTCCTCAGAGGTTTGAACTGCCCTTTTTGATAAAAAAGAGAAACCTAACTTAGTACAGAGCATGATGTCAATAAGAAATTGAAATTACCGTATAAAGCTTAGAAAGCAAAAGGAGAAAGTGAAGGATTGAAGTAAGGCCTCCTTTTAGGACCATGGATTATGTCTTCCTCTATGGCCACGAATTTAATTTGGAATGAGCTGAACCTGTTTTGCTGTGTTTTGGATAGACAATTACCTCTCTGGACATTTCTACAGCCCAAGACATTAAGCCTGAGTAGGTGACAGACGCCACATCTTTCCACGTATCACAGAGGCAAGCGCTGAGGTTTTCATCAGAGGACTGTAGCTAAGGGGGGAGAGCCAACAGTAACCTTCTCACTCCTCCAGCGATGTCGCGTTTCTTAAGGAAAAGCCCCTTTGGGATAATCAGCCCGTGAGCACAGGCCTGGGCAGCCACTAAGGAAGTTAGTTAAAATATAGTAAACGCTGGATCTCGTTCACTGGTCTTTTTTCATTTCTTTTCCAGAAATCTTCTCTACGTCTACCCACAGAGGCTGAACTTTGCTAACAAACTACCGTCTGCCCGTAACATCACAATAAAAATCCAGTTCATGTGTGGAGAAGATACTAGCGATGCAATGCCGGTAAAAAAGGAGCCAGTATTTACCTCGACCCGGGGTGGGCTGCACTTCCCTTACCAGCTCACATGGTTGAAATCTAAAGCCAGGGAGCTCTTGTCAAGGGCAAAACTACGTGGCTTTCTTCTTAGACCTCTCGCCAGTGAGACTATGAAGAGAGCCCTGGTTTTATGTGGCCTTGGATAACTAATATGGTACCTCGGAGCCTCAGTTTATTCTCTGTAGCCAGTTCTTCTGCCACATGGTTGGGCCAGTTTTAGAACCTAGCGCCCTTCATCTCTAAAATACAGTTCTATGAGACCAGAGCCTCCTGCGGTCCTGATGATAGCTGATTTGATGTACGCAAGAATCCCTGTTAATTCAGTCCTTTCTACATTGTTGAATAGGTCATCTTTGGAAAATCCAGTGGGCCTGAATTTGTAAAGGAAGTGTACACAGCCATTACATACCATAATAAGTAAGTATATTTCAGAGTTTCTGGACACATGCTGACATTATTTCAAGTTTTTCTGAATTCCCTAAGTGACTTTTCTCATTGTTTTCTGTAATCCAGGAGCTAAGGGACAGTAGAAACTTACGCCAATTCCTTAACTCAATGCTGGAGAGGCACTTTTTTGCCATTAATTAATACCGGGGGTAAAAATATCTTCAGAACCTTCTGGAAACTTAAGTTTAATACTAACGATGCAGAGACGGTACATTGTAATATTAAATAAGACAATAAATTTCCTAACTCTCCTTGAGATACCAGAGGGGGCCAGCAGCAAAGCTCAGCTCTCCTGGGTAGTTGTCTTGTCTTCTGTGTACTGCTCCTCACCCGCCCCACTAGTTCTTAAAGTTGACCAAAGCAAAAGCGTTATTCACATTTCACAGGGCAGTGCCATCTACACAGCGTCAGATGGCATTGGGTTTGATCCTGGCCTGATTACCTGGGCTCATTTAGATACTTCATTTAAACACTGGCTAGTTGTGGTGTGAATATTAAGTGAGGTA
Source organism: Dinomys branickii (assembly GCA_004027595.1). Taxonomy (NCBI): domain Eukaryota; kingdom Metazoa; phylum Chordata; class Mammalia; order Rodentia; family Dinomyidae; genus Dinomys; species Dinomys branickii. The sequence continues at coordinate 120,616 of PVLD010000968.1, read as the reverse complement.
TTATGCAGAGTAGCTGGGACCTGGTGATTCTCTCAAGCCTGGGCCTTTTACTTCCTATATTGTCCATTAGTTTCTCCAGTCTTTTCATGAGTTCGGCCCCAGGCCAGGCTTTGTCCTTGGGGTACAGATGGGAAAAGAGGTGGACTCTGAGCCTTATCACTTTCTCAGATTAAGTTGTTGGGTCTTTCCCCTTTGTTCGAGAATTTCTTTTTCTCTGAGGAAGCTTTTAGTTTATGAGCAGTTTTAGGTAAGTGAAGTTTATCCAATAACATAAGCTTGGTCTCAGGGGCTTCTGGGGAGGAGCAGAGTGATATAAAATGAAAAGCTTAGTACCACACAGGCAGACTCAGGAGCAGAGTTTGGGGCATTGCAATGGGCTGTCAGAGAAGTCATCCTTCTTGCTAAAAGTTATTTGTATATAATGTACTTTTGAAACAGGTCTCCTGACTTTTATGAAGAAGTGAAAATTAAGCTCCCCGCTAAGCTCACAGTACATCATCACCTCCTATTCACCTTCTACCATATCAGCTGTCAACCGAAGCAAGGAGCCTCTGTAGAAAGTCTCCTGGGATATTCAGTGAGTTGTTTTTAACTTGCGGACTGATTCACACTGGTGCAGCCAAGGTCCCTGCAGAGATAAACAACTATATTCTCCTCACTAGCTTTTTTCCTGTTAGAAGTAGCGAAATGTACTAAACCAGATTATAGCATAGCAAAGAGCAGAAATGGCTTGACTTAGCAAACAACAGATTTCACAAGCGAGGGGCTAGTGGGTGATAAATACTAGAAGAATATTCATTCACTTAAAAAAAGCATGGTTTCCAAATTTAATATATTTGCTTCACATGTAGAACAATTACCTCTCTATCCCTCAAGGGAAAAAGTTCTTTCTTTAAATGATATAAAAATTAAAATGAACATGTTCACACACAGACAAACACAAGCTATAAGAAAAATGCTACTACTTTGGCACTGAACACAATAAATCATTGACTTATTGGGACTTTAAAATGCAAAGGACAGAAGTTCTTACCCAAAAGAGATCTGCTCAATACCTAGTCATTGTTTACCTGCATTTGATTATTGTGAGCAAGATAAATTGCTAGAATTATATGTGGTAATAAATGCCACTTTCTTCTTTGCATCATCTGTTTCAGTGGCTGCCAATTCTCTTAAATGAGCGTCTTCAAACCGGATCCTACTGTCTCCCAGTTGCCTTGGAAAAGCTGCCGTTCAATTACTCCATGCACTCTGCTGAGGTGACTGCAGGCTGTATATTGGCTGCTTCCTGCCCAGCATGTGGCCTTGGGTCACCTTCCCAAACCCACTTCCCGTTCCCTTACATGTGGCCAGCCCGGCTCACCGTGTTTTCTGGAGTGGTCAGCTCTTTGCAAACTGTGTTCTGAAAGCGCATATAATAGGGTGGAGGAAATAGCTGGCTGTGAAGAAAACCACGTTCCTTTAGATGTCAGAATGTTCAGTAGAGGCAATCTGTACCCAAGGTTGCGTTTTCTACCACAGAAGTCACAGGGTAACATAGAGGAGAGGAGCTGAGCCCATGTGTGATAAATGGCTGCTTCCAGCGAGGGTCCCTGGAGCAGGTTTCTAGGCCAGAGCCCATCCGTTTCTCATGTGGGTCAACTGTCAGAGCCCAGGTAGATATTGGAATTTTTATCCTCTAGTGATCCCACTGCCAACAGCCAGCCCCCTTCCCGTGTCCTGCACTTCCTCTTACCCACACAGTCTGCTTTTTTTTTGAGACAGGGTCTCACTATGCAGTTCAGACTGGCCTTGAGCTTACTTGAGCCCAGGCTGGTCTGGAACTCGGAATAATCCTCCTGCCTCAGCCTCCCGAGTGCTGGGATTATAGGTGTGTGCCACCACACCTGGCACAATCTGCTTTAGAGTGCACCTATTTAGAGATGGCCCCAACGTGGGTGGGTGACATATATATACTGTGAGAGGCTGAGGCAGGAGGATCACAAGTCTGAGCCCAGTCTGGGCAATTTAGTGAGACCCTGTCTCAAAATTTAAAAAAAATTATTTTAAAGGGACTAGAGATATAGCTCAGTGCAAAGGCCATGGGATCAACCCCCAATACCATGAAAGAAAAGAAAAAAGAAGAGAGGAGAGAAAAGGAAGGAGGGAGAAAGAAATTAGATAGACAGATAGACAGACAGACAAGAGACACAGAAAGGAAGAGTGGGCTGTCTGTCCTGGCCATACTAGCTCCTGCCCTCACGCTTCTTAGATTCTCATCAAAGAGTATTGTTTTAAAGCAAATACCAAACATCATATTGTTTCATTTATAAATATTTTAGGGTGTATCTTGAAAATAAGAGGTCTGTTTATTAGCATCATGATATATTTTCAGGCCTTTAAAATGAATTACAACCCTTGTCATCACCAAGTATCCAGTCTGTAATCAAATTTCCCATGACCCCGTGAAGGTCATGTTTGTTTGGACTTGTTTCTCCGGATTGGCCTCCAGGTGGGGCACCCCCACTGCTGTGGTGGATGTGTCTTGAGATCTGCTCATCTGTAGGTGTCGTGTCCCCCCCCCCCCGCCGCTTTCAGTTTGTAAATTCAAAATTTTTGCAAGAAGTTTAATTAAGATCCAGCTTTACAGTGAGTTTTTCTTCCCTCCTCTTTCTATCCACCTCACTGCCAGCTGTTTTCTTTTCCGCTTTTTTCCCCTAGAGAAAGAAGCATCTTTTGCAGCAGGCCACAGGTTCATGCCTGGCCTCAGACAAAAACAGTTCTCCTTAAAGCCTTGTAAGGGTCCGCTGAGGGTGTTCACAGACCTAGTTGCCTAGTTGCTCTTTGTGATTTGGCCGCCCAGCACCTCACAGAAGCTCTCACAAGCACTTCTGCATTTCATTTCCTAGAATCAAAGATCGTCAGTGCTGGGTGGGAGCTGAGATGGATGACTCAGTTCTGCCCTCTCCTTGCCACAGGAGACTAAGTTCTCAGCGAAGGTGGCTGACTTGTCAGCGAGAAACCAGCTTATTGCAAACTGAACTTGAGTCTAAGGCTCCTGATGCCAAGTCTGCTTGTCGTAGTTTTGGGAGTAGTTTTCTATTTTAAGACCCAATATTTAGGCTGGGGATATAGCTCAGTGGAATAAGTGCCTGCCTAGCAAGCACAGGGTCCTGAGTTCGATCCCCAGTACCGCCAAAAAAAAAAAAAAAAGACCCAACATTTAAAGTCGAGTTGTTAGTAGTCACAAAAGAGGATTGGTTACTAATCTTCATTTTGCTTCTCTTTAACATAGAAAGTCCCTTTACAGACTCCTCCCATTAAGTGGGCTGAAGGACATAAGGGTGTATTCAATATAGAAGTGCAAGCTGTTTCTTCCGTTCACACCCAGGTAAGGAACGTCAAGGCCGTTATTAATGAAGGTGGAAGTGTGGCAGAGAAGGCGTCTAAGGACAGGCCAATGAAGGATCAGTGCAAGTCTGTCCCTTGGGAAAGGTTTGGGGATTTATAAGCCTGTTCAGGTTTCATTTGTCCCTCAAGGAAGATGTTGAGTACCTAAATGAAGGATCCTGCTACTGCTCTGTTGCTTGAGAAACTCTACAGGGCAACGATCTGAAGCACTTTTAGGCTGTTATCTTGTGCCTTTCTGTTTTTCTGCCATTTTACCTGCATTTTTTAAAAATCCATATTCTCTCCTGTTCTTGCCACTGTTATGCATCTGCTTAGATTCTTTCTGGCCGGTATGTTTCCCTGCTATGCTATAGACTGTGTAAAGGACTACATTAATTTTCCTATAGTGAATAATTATTGAAAAGTTGTATTTTGTGCACTGATTTCTACAAAGAAATTCAATACCTCGGTCTGAAATAACCACAACTTAGAACTTCTGACCTGAACCCCAGGATAAGAGGTTGTACCCATAGACAGCTGTTTGACTGTCTTTATGAATCCTTGGGTGCACATTGGTGGGGTAAGACTCCATGAGGGTCTCCTGGCTTTTGCCTTCCCAGGACAACCACCTGGAAAAGTTCTTCACCCTCTGCCACTCCCTGGAGAGCCGGGTGACCTTCCCTATCCGGGTGCTGGACCAGAAGGTCACTGAGAATATGCTGGAACATGAACTAAAGCTCAGCCTCATCTGCCTGAACTCCTCCCGCCTGGAGCCTCTTGTGCTCTTCCTGCACCTGGTGCTGGACAAGCTCTTCCAGCTGTCTGTGAAATCCATGGTCATCGCTGGCCAGACAGGTGAAGGCCTGCAGGGCTGGGAGGAGGTAGGGTGGGGCAGGGCAGACACACAATGCCCTGCTTAATGAAGCTGGCTTTCCAGAAACCCAGGGGTGATAGGATCTTTCTTTGCACTGATAATGCAAACTCAAAAGAGGCCAAGTCCATTACTGTTTTGTGAAGAATTACTACACATCTAAAAAGAAAGGGGGGGGCATTTAAAATGAGATTCTCAGTAGTATAGCTTTTTTTTCATAAACTATTGAATGACTACAAGCAGTCTTTCAAATTTCATTTCTGGTATCTTAGTTTCTCATTTCTGGGACAAAATACCCAACACCCACAAGTTAGATGAGGAAAGGTTTACTTTGGTTCACAGTTTGTAGAGGATTTAGGTCATAGTAAGCTGGCTCCAAGGCAAGACAGCATGCACAGTGGCAACACAGAAGAGAAACAGTTCGTGACATGGCGGGCAGAAAGCAGAGGGATCAAGGGAGGAGGAGGGATATTAACCATCCAGGCCCCGTGCACAGTGACCCACCTCGTCCTGCCAGCCTTCACCTCCGAACACCACACCCAACATAAGCCCGTCTGTGGACTGATCCAGTGAAAAGTGTCACATACCCATGACCCAGTCACCTCCCAGGAGCCCTGCCTATGACTGCATGAGGCTTTGGGGGACCTCCAGGTATAAGCCATAATACCTGGTAATTGGTAGATTTATTTTCCAAGACTTGTCCATCAACGAAGTACTTGGTCTTCAAGCATTTATTCAGAACCTACTCTGACACTATAAAGAGACACAGTGGGAATAAGAAAGTATGAGAAATGTGCCTGGCTGGGGTTGGGTTCACAGAGAGACTGGGGTTTACCACCAGGAACAGCCGGTTCAAAGGGAACAACCTTAGGAAATTGTCAAGTATCTAAATGAAGGAAGCTGCTCTTGCTCGAGTAAATCTGTACTTCAGCTTCACGGAAGCCCTTTCTCACAGGCTTCATGGAGGAGTTAGGGCTTGTGCTGGTTTTGTGGACAAAAGCAAGAAAGGCTGTCCACATGAGGGCGACAGCATGAGCAGCCTCTGAGGAAAGAAAGAGCAGACATGCAGTGGGACAGCCCTGATGGTGGACTCACTGGAAGGGAAGGAGAGGGTCAGGGCATGGCACACCAGAATAAGAGGGTCCAGACAGTGCACCAGTTGTTGGTGTGGGTTCACCATGGAGACTGACATAGTACACAGGCATTTTTAGATGAATCTGCACTGTGCCGCAGCTCATCTCAACTGGTAGCCGGACCTCAAACCCCAGGCACATCTTGTGAAATACAAGTTATACTCAGCCCTTCAGGGGTGGGGTGTGTGAATCTGCATTTCTGCAGACTCCCTGTGATACTGATGATGTCAGCCTGCAGACCCCAGCATAGGCCCAGTTACAGCAGGGCGGAGACAGGTAAGACAAGGGACATGTCTTGGTCATGGAAACCCACCGCAGGGGTAGGCAGAGGAAAGTGAATGGTCTGTGGTGGGCAGAGCTGACTGACACTTCCCTGTCCCAGGATCCCCAGACCCACTGGGCTGGGTGGTCACTGGTCCAGAGCCATTGTCCCCGACTGGCACAGCGTTCGCCTCTGGTTCATGTTTCTCTTGGTTCCTCAGCCAACTTCTCCCAGTTTGCCTTCGAGTCTGTGGCGGCCATCGCCAGCAGCCTGCACAATAGCAAGGACCTGAGCAAGGATCAGCATGGGAGGAACTGCTTGCTGGCCTCCTACGTGCACTATGCTTTCCGCCTGCCTGAGCTGTACAGAGATGCACCCAAGTCAGGTAGCGCTGACCCCATGCCCACCCCATGCCATGAAATGAGAGATCAAATGGAGCCCTTGAAGGCTCCCTTGAACTGTTTAGAATGCAGTATTTATATGAGTGCCAAGATTTTCTAGATTTTCTTCTTCCTCTTTCCTCTTCTTACGTTCTAAGCACTTACTTTGTTCGTCTATTTGACCAATGCCTCAGCAAGGTATTCAGTTGTTAATTTATGATTCAGCTGAGAATCTCTTTTCAAAATATGGAGAAGTGTGGGCCCAGGCCTAGCATTTGGGGACAGTAATGACAAGGAAGGTAGTATCATCCACAGGCTCTGAGAGCAGTAACCCCTAAGCCTTTCATTAAATCAATGATAATCATTTTTCTCATTTCCCCCAACTCTACTTTTGAAACAATAATAATCTATTTTATTATTATTCTTAGTCATTTACATTAGGTAATAATGAACCAGACAGAACTTGTGGTCAGTGTGATATAAAAAGTAGCATCAATGAGACCACAAAATTCCCCATCCAAATAAATTTGGCAACCTATTCTGGGCAGCCTTTTTCCCATGAATTTGTAACTTCAGTAGGGTTTTTAAAATCTGGCATAGACTCTTTTGGTATTTTTTGTCTTTTTGAGGCAGAGTCTTGCAATGCAGTTCAGGCTGGCCTTAACCTCACTTTGTATCCCAGGCTGGTCTCAAACTTGCAGTGATCCTCCTGCCTCAGCCTCCCAAGTGTTGGGATTACAGTTGTGCACCACCACGCCCAGTCAACATAGACTCTTTTGGGAAACACATAGACTGAAGATGAAGAATATCCTTACATTAATTGTTAACTACATGGGTTTATGGATTTTTAAATTTTAAGACAAGGTCTTGCTTAGTCACTAAATTGTCCAGCCTGGGCTGAAACTTGTGATCCTCCTGCCTCAGCCTCCCAGAGTAGTAGAAGTATAGATGTGTGCCACCACATCCGCCCAGCAACTCCATAGATTTGGAATCTCAGAAAACCTCTCTCCATAACTTACAAAGTTATTATCATTTAAATACTGATCTACTAAAAATATCCCCACATTTAGCTTTTCTTTAGAATTTAGAAGACGTGGCGACCCTGGGTCCTGTTCCTCCACGGTAATAACAGGCTGGAGCGGAGGCACACGTCCCCGGTTCACCTGAGCCCTACACCCCCACCACCTCCAGCTCTGTGTTCCCAAAACACTGACTCTCTGCCCACCTGAGGCTTCTGATGAGACTCTAATGCCAAGAGTTCACCTGGACAAAGTGTGGTGGTGCTCACCTGTAATCCCAGCACTCAGGAGGCTCAGACAGGAGAATCACCGTGAGTTCAAAGTCAGTCTGGGCTACATAGTGAGCTCAGGCCCAGCCTGAACTACGTTGTGAGACCCTGTCTCAAAAGTAAATAACACAGCTCACCTGATAGGCTTTCATTCCACCCCCCCCAACCCCTCCTTTCCCTTCTCCTTGTCCTCTGGCCCTCTATTGACCTGTCTCTGCCTGGTGGGCTGTAGGTGGCTCTGCCTCCCTTCCTGACCCCCGCTACCACACGTATGGACGTACGTCTGCTGCCGCTGTGAGTTCCAAGCTGCTGCAGGCCCGGATGATAAGCAGCAGTAACCCAGACCTCATGGGGACACACTCTGCCACCGACGAAGAAGTTAACAACATCATGTCTTCAAAGGTAGGGGACATGTCCAACCCTGGCAGTGACACACATCTTTAATTGTGCTTTCATTTTGAGTTGATATGTAAAAAGTATGCATAATTAGGGGCACGGTGTGATGATGTGGTACATGCATACATTGTGTGATGATTAAATCAGGATATTAGCTGGGTGGGGAGGCACATGCTTGTAATTACAGCACTCTGGGAGGTTGAGGCAAGAGGATCACAAGTTCCAGCTCAGTTTGGGGAAATTAGTGAGATTCTATCTTGAAAAAAAAAAGGCCTGGGGATATAGCTCTGTACAAAAGCCCTATACTCAGTCCCCAGTACCACAAAAAAAATATATTTATTACATCCATCACCTTGTATATGTATCATTTCTTTGTAATAAGAACACTCAAAATCCTCTTTTCTAGCTAATTATTTTGGAATAGTCTCTACAGTGTCATTTGCTATAATTGCCCTACTACACAATAAAACACAGGACTTGTTTCTACCAACTGCAGATTGTAAAGGCTTTCATAATTTTTTTAACTAGAACTTGAAAACACAACACAAAAGCGATTCTACCACTGCCCATAGTGACTGTCAGATGCTCAAGACTCAGCTCAGAAGAGCAACGTTTTCTTCTTTGGCCTAGTGGAGGCCAGTCTGAGAGACGCAGAAGAGGGGCTGGCACTTAGGGTCCTGCTCAGACTTCCTTAACCAGGAGAGGAGATCGTTACAGTGCAGCTGGTTGAGCCATATGGAGTCCATGAATACTGTACATCTTATTTTCAAGGAAAAATGGTTGGCCTTCCCTTTTCCTGATGGTCTTTTATTTGGTGTTTTAGCATCTACCTTTTATATTCACTAACACCTCTGAGTGATTATCCCATATAGTATTCCTACTGAAGAAAGACCAATTTTGTAAGCAATTTAAAACCGAGAATGTAAGAGGGTCAGTGATGTGCCTATGTTGTCTTTCCTTCTTATTTTTTTTCCTTTTAAATATATTTTCCCCTTTACTTGACACATAGTAACTGCACATACTTAGTGAGGACAATCTGACAGTTCAATATCTGTATACAATGTATAATGATAAGATCAAGGAATCAAGGTAGTTGGCGGGTCTGTCACCTCACATATATCATTTCTTTGTGTTGGCAATATTCAGAATCTTCATGCCACAGCAATATATGTGCACCTATGTTTATAGCAGCACAGTTTGTAATAGCTAGATCTTGGGACTAGCACAAATCCCCATCAACTGAAAAAAGGTTTTTTTTAATATAGTGGAGCACTATTCAGCCATATAGAAGGATAAACTTGAGACTTTTGTAGATAAATGGATGCAACAGAAGACCATCTCGTAAGTGAAGTAAATCAGGCTCACACATGTAAACATCGTATTGTCTCCCTAGTGTGAGAAACTAAAAGAGTAAATAAGATCCAAAATGAAGAAACTGCTCAAAAGAAAAGAGAAACTATGATGGGGCAAAGGGGAAAGGAAGGAAGGGAAAAGGAAAAAAATAAACATACATACAAGATAGTTAAGATAGTTATACAGCTAGTTTCTCTTAGTTCATTGAAAAGAAAGGCTAGTGCTAATATTGTTCGGACAATATTTCATGACTGTATTTTGTACTCTGCATTACTACTGTGGAGATAACAATACACAGTATATTAATTATTGCTCCTCTCTTACTAGCTTGTTTTGAAACTCTGGTTTTCTTTTTTTTTCTTTAAAATAAAAAATATTGCAAATCTTTTCTACTAGCTATTTTGAAATAGTCTAATTATTCACAGTCATAACTATCATTCTGTGCTAAAGAACATGAGAAGTTATTCCTCCTACTTGTGTACTCATGTACATATTAGCAATCCTGTCTCATATATATATTCATGTTTATATATATATATATCTACCCTTTCTTGGCTATTCTGTTCTCTACTTTTTGAGACCAACCTGTTAGCTTGCACTTGCAGGTGAGACTATGTAATATTTGCATTTCTGTGCCTGGCTTATTTCACTTAGCAGAATGTTGTCCAGTTCCACCTGTCTTGCTACAAATGACAGTATCCTATTCTTTAAATGGGTGAATAGTATTCTGCTGTATATGTGTACTGTGTTTCCATGTTTTCCTTAAGCATCTGTTCAGATGTCTATAGACACATAGGTCGACTCCACGTCTTAGCTATTGTGAGCAATGCCACAGGAAATACGGGAGTTCAGACGTCTATTTCCTATGTTGACTTCATTTGGGGGGGGCGTGTACCCAACAGTGGGCGTGCTGGGTGGGACGGCAATTTTACTGCTAATTTCTTAAGGATCCTCCATTCTGTTTTTCATAATAGCTTTATTAATTTACATTCTCATAACAATTTACAAAAATTCCCCTTTCTCCAAGTCCTCGCCAATGTTCGTTATTTTTTGTCTTTTTGATAATAGCCCTTCTAACCAAGGTGAGAGGTTATCTCATGGTGGTTTTCATTTCAGTTTCCACGCTGAACAATGGTGTTAAGCATTTTCTCACATACAGTACTTGCTGGCTGTTCTTTTGATAAATCACTTTAGGCCATTTGTCTTCATTTTTTCTTGATAAACTTTGAATTTTAGCACAGATTTATGTTGACATAATTATTGCAAGTATCATCCATAAAGTTTTTCTATGCTCCATACAATTTCCCTGTTACTAATGTTTTACATTAGAATGGTACACTTATCCCAATTAATGCACAAATATTACCCTAAGTTCAAACTGTATTCACATTTTCTCAGTAAGTGTTCAGGAATTTTTCCTTGATGTCCTCTCTGTTCTGGGATCCCATCCAGGGTACACATGACATTTTATAGTTATGTCTTAGGCTCCTCTGCAGGGATCAATTTCTTGACATTCCTTGTTTCCATGACCTTGATAGTTTTGAGGAGGAACAGTCAAACACACTGTAGGATGACTCATTTGGAAATTTTAAAAGTTATAGTGCAATTCATCTCTCATAAAATTCACTCCCTTACAGTATATGATCCAGTGGTTTTTAGTACATTTGCAAAGCTCCCATGTACTCAAAACCTGAATCTTCCCTCCAGTGGTCTGTGGCCTTATATCCCCTGGTTAGTAAAATTCAAAACCTCTAGGCTTTGACATAGTTTCTCTTACAAATTCCACCAATGTGAGACCTTGTGGTATGAGGAGAGAAATCCGAAGAGCTAAGCTGGGCTCCGGGTGCTGAGACTACCTAGCAGCGTGGCCCTGGGCAGATCATTTACCTGCCTGGGCCTCTGTCTTCCTCAGTATATAGCTTCTGATGGCTAGGTGACCCTAAGAACCATTTATGGGCAAAGTGGATAGAGCTGCTACTTCTGTATCTCGTCTGTAAATCCAGTAAGAATAACAATATGAATAACTCTTCCAATATTAAGAGTTTCCTTTGAAAAAGTAGTTTTCCCAACTCATCCCTCATAATTGTTTTACTACATTTTGTTATTACCTGTGTTCTTGAGATTATTAGTGTGTATTGTATCTCTGTGGTACAAACACACTGTCATGGTATGGCCTGTATTGCCACGATATAATGGTAAAAGATCGAACTCAGCCACAATGAAAGGATTTTCAGTGCCGAGTTGACCAATGTTACATACAGGGCCCTTCCCCAAGTAGATGTGGTTGTTAGATATTTGCCAGCACACGATGCTTCAACTTCATACTCCAAGTTTATTTATGCAGTACTCTTTCTCTGATTGCCTACAGAACAAGGGATCTGTGGCTGTTATTGACAGCCTTGACCGCTGTGGTTTCCTCTACTAAAAATGAAAAATATTAAATGTCTTTGTGGACTGGTTTAACATTTTCTAATTATTTTTTAGGAAGAAGAGAAAATTTTGTCCGACCGAAAAGAACAGAGCTTGTGACAAATGTGGCCACTGTCAGAAGTGGTTCTCCACAACTTGCTCACATTGAGACTGAGCGCAATACCAGACTAAGCCACAGAGAGGCGCTGTGTCCACCTTTTTTTTTCCTGCCCCTTCAGTAAAGTCCAGATTTAAGAATGTCGAAGGGATTATTCAGGGCCTCAGTCTTAACTGGTTTTTAACCAAGAATTCTTACCTATCAAACTATTAATGGTGATTATTTCAGGAGCAAGTGAAATTCATGTGTGAATTTGCCTTCTTTGTTTTATATTTGTTTGTGGCAGTTATTTTTTACCTTTGTAGCCATAAAAAAATGAGACATATACTAAAAGTGTATTCTGAAGTGCTGATTCTCAGCTTTCAGGGAATCATCACCAGCTGAGCGTTATGTCTCGGCTTGTATGTTTCAGGCTGTTGATCGCAACTGTAGCCGGATGTCTTATTATTGCCCTGGCAATAATGATGCTCCAGGTTCGAGTGCAGCCCCAAGACCAGCCAGCAAAAAGGTACAGATAACCCCACGACAAGAAAGGATCTGCCTGTGCCCTTGCGTGATGAGTGTGACGGAAGTGCTTTCTAGCTTCGTTCCTGCCCGTATCTCTCTCTTTTTCTCTCTTTCTCTCTCACACGCACATGCACACTCATACACATGCACTTTCAGCCCTGCACTTTAACACGTATTTTTGACTGTCTAGTTGTCCCCCATGAAGGATTCTTAGAACTGACTGTCAGACCCTAATTGCAGAGTTTCTGATGCAGTAGGTCTGAGGAGGGATTCAAGAACTTGTATTTCTAATAAGTTCCTATTTTATACCGCTCCAGTGTTAGCACCGGTATACACTTTGACAAGTGCTACACTAGCTTTTCTTTTACTTTAAGTTGAGCTAAGGACAGTGCATCTTTGACAAAAGTAAATGGCAGTACTGAGGTATCAATTGTGTCAGTACTATTTAAATAATATTAATTTTTTTCATCAGCCCTACCTCTGGGTTCAGAAACGTTATAAGGTGTGTAATTTCTCCAGCCAACACAATCCCCTAATGATTATCACAGCCTAGTGTTAAGGATCAGTGAGACAATCTGAGTCTAAGGGACAGCAGGCCGAGAGCTGTCTGTCAAGCCAGCTGTCTGCCCAGCTTTCCCTTCTGCCAGGCGCCCCAGCATCTTATTGTGGTAGCTACTTAAGGGTTTGCTACCTGCTGAGTAACATGGGGAGCCCTTTGTGACAGTTACCACGACAGGGGAACATTCACCGAAGAGCCAAGTAGGGAATGAGTCTGCGCACAGCTTGCTGTTGGCTGGAGGCGGGAACATGGAGTGCAGAGGGCAATGCCCTAGCCCGAGCCTGGGGCCGCAGGCTTGGCAGTAACCAAGGCACCATATGTTGGAGAGAGGCAGCAAGAGTTAACTAGAAAAGGAAAACTGAAAGAAGATGTTGTTGGGCTAAAAACTAATTTCTCACTTACCCTAAAATTTAGCAGTAAGGGCTGGGGATATAGCTCAGTGGAATAAGCGCTTGCCTAGAAAGCGCAGGGTCCTGAGTTCGATCCCCAGTACCGCAAAAAAAAAAAAAAAAATTAGCAGTAAGCTGCCACAGTGCCCTTGCAGTAACTGGTTACAGGTACCACTTTCCTTCCTAAAAACCATCATTTGCCAGCAGTCTGACTTCCTTCAGGCTTGTCCTGGTTGGTTTTACAACTCTCTCATTTTGACCTGAAATGACCAGGAAAGAATCATTTAATTTCAGGGGTAAGTTTAGCCAGAATGTTTGCTTTATAGCTCAGCAAACACTGTTTTGCTGCTTGGCTATTTTATATAACCTCTGGAGCAGGGTGTTCTCGTAACAATGCTGCCCAGTAAACGGCATAAATTAAGAAGCAGCTTATCCCTGTCTAATCTCTTCCTGCCACAAGACTCTGACAGTCAAACTGACCTAGTTCCAGAGGCCGCCGCTGAAGTGGGTACACCGTGCCTTCCCAACCAGGGGGGAAGGTGGCGGCTCGGCCAGGTTGCGTCTCGCACACAGTGTGGCACCAGCCACAGTGGGGCCTTGCGTTAGTGATGATGGAAGTTAAAACTGAGACAACAGTGTGAGTGTACGGGCAAAAGCTTTAATTAGAAAGAGAAAATTAGGAAGAGAAAACACTCTGACAATGAGGGGCAGGCTGGCACGTTAGTGAAGTAGAAAGGCAGGTGACTGACAGTGTGCTTGGGGCGTGGCTGACAGCTACTCGTTCACTTTTTTCCGTCCTGGTTTCACAGCTCAGGTAGAATCCTCATTACTTGAGGGACCCTCTCAAGTGACCACAAGTCTGGGCCAATAGAGACTTCTGGATGTGCGTATTCTCAGTCTTGAAGGGTAGTGAGATAGGCTAGGTAAGTGGAGGGCTAGTAAAGTTGACTTATCACCTTCTAGACAAACACACCCTAGATGACTGGCTCGCCTGTGTGCCGAGCTGAGGATCTGACCCAGAGTTTTACATAATGAAGGGCAAGCTTGTTCTGCTTTTAGTTTCCTGTTGGGCATTTGTAGGCCCAAGTAAACAGCCATAGTTTTTAACCGAAAAATTTTTTGTTTAAACCACTTTTAAGAGGCCGGGCCTGAAAAAAAAAAAAAAAAAAAACCCATACAAACTTAGTTGGAACAGGCTACAGTTCTTTAGGGGCTGGGGATATAGCTCAGTGGAATAAGCGCTTGCCTAGCAAGCGCAGGGTCCTGAGTTCGATCCCCAGCACCGCCAAAAAAAAAAAAAGAGGCCGGGCCTGGTAGTGCACGCCTGTAATCCCAGCACTTGGGAGGCTGAGTTAGGAGGAATGTTGTGAGTTCAAGACCATCCTGGGCTACAAACTGAGCTCAAGGCCAGCCTGAACTGCATAGTAAGACCCTATCTCAAGAAGACAAAAAAATAAAAACTAAATAAATGAATAAAGCACTCTTAAGTCCTTGTCTATCTTAGAAGAAAACACAAAGTAGACTCTACTGAGTGACAGATTAAAGGGCCCAGGAATTTGTTCTCTGTCCTTAGAGTGGTCTCTGGCTGTGTCATCTGGATCCCCTCCTAAATTAAAATTCAACCCCAGCTGGCAGGTCCTCACATAAGACACAGCAGGAGACAAGCGTGTTGCCGTGTTACATTAAGGTTATTAGTTCGGCCTACTTGACAAAATGAGGTGGATCTCACAGACAAGCTGACTTGGCTGCGATGTAAGTGGCTGCAAACACCCAGACATCTGCACAGAGCTTTTCCTTTTTTCTCCTTTTAGTTTGGTTTACCATGAACAGTAACTGTTTTGAATCAATTCAGGACACCTAACACAATAGTACAACTAAAGACACTCAGCAAGGCCTTCCAGCGTGGCTTCAGCAAGCGCCAAGAATGGTGGGATCGCTCTGTTTGGAGGGAAGGAGGGTATTTTGAGGGGGCATAATAGCAACATGTCTTCTATTCTAATAATTACTTTTTAATTTAAACATTTACGCAATGTTTTGATCATCCCTTGTAAGCAGGGATGATCGAACTTTAACATCCATAAGAAATAGTAAATCGAACAGCATAAATGCCCCATTCACAGGTAACTCAAAGGATGGTCCCGAACAAACCTATTAATCTACAATTAAGTTTCGCTTCAGGTTCACTTGGAAGCTTCACTTCCATGTCATCATGGTCTTAATCAACGAACAATAAAGAATAAGTTTATCTGCATTTATCCCAGGTTTTGTAGCATCAGAGAATGAGAGCCACAGAAAATTCCCAGACAAAATGTTTGCCTTTAGTTGGCATGACCAGTCCTGCTAGCATGCCCAGGACTGAGTGGGGTCCCCAAGATGCAAGACTTTTCATTTAGGGACTAAGACACCATCAGGAAACTGAGATGTGTTGGTAGCCCTTCCTCCCAGCCTCGAACTTCTCCATCAAAACTGTTGTCAAAACCATTAACAATTAGAGAAACTGAAAAATGGGGAAGATAGTAAAGATAAAACTCACTCTCTACCACATTTGCTATCTGATCTTCAAAATGACTTGAAAAGAAGTAGGAATATAAAGTGGAACTTAGGGATTTTCCAAGCACCTGATCCTGGGACACAGAAATTTAGAAGTTGTAAATTCAGGCCGATACCACTAAGCTTGTTCGTGCAGAGGTTACGCTCACAACCCAACCAGTCACATTTTCCACATGCGGCCAGTGTGAGATTACACAAACAACTGTCCCGACCAGAAGGCAGTTTAAATACCTTCTAGATAGTGGCCTTCAAAGTGTGATGCTGGACCAGCAGCACCGGTACCTGGTAGAAGTGCAAATTCTCAGCTCCTGCCCCATGTGGGTTTTTCAAGCCCTCCCCCGGGGCTCTGCTAACGTTCAAAGTTGAGAACTACTGTGACTGAACAACCAATTTTATGGATAGGAAATTTGAGGGCAATGAGGAAAAGGGCTTGCACACGGTCAGACTATGAGGCCCCTGCGCAGCGTGCCTGTTACAGACACCGCCTCTTCTGACTGCTGCTCAGGCTGCTTCCCCGGTACTCTTTTCCCATGCTGAGTCAATTGCTTCAAACCTAGCTCTCCGGCACAGTACCAACACCAACCGTCCCCTGCCCACCCAAATGTCCTCCAGCTTCAGCATGTCAGCACTGACTTTGCTGCCGCCATGTGTGACCCAGGACACATGCTTCAGGAGCTAACAAACTGTTAACTTTGGGGAAAAGAAAACAAACGCCGGCGACTACTAGCCTTGTTCTCACCTGGTTTTGTGGTTGTTGTTCAGCATTTCCATGAAGAGCTTGCTCTGCAGATGGTGGTCAGCACTGGGATGGTGAGAGAATCCGTCTTCAAGTACGCCTGGTTCTTCTTCGAGCTCCTGGTAAGATTCTTGAGTATCTGTATCAGTAAGGCAAGAAAAGCAATGGTAGAAAGGCACTGACATGCCCCAGGTCAGGAATCAACTCCTTGATCGCTGAGTTGCTCCTGCTAAAAATTTGGGATTATTCCTTGAAATCTCTCTAAGCCCTCCGTCCATCTCCCGCCAAATCCCACTGATGGCACCTTGAAAATCTACCTCCGAGCTATCACATCTTATCATGCTCCCATCTAGCCAGGCCATCATCCTTTATATACCACTGGCAGTAACTTTCTCTCTGCTGTGTCCAGTTTTGACTTCAGCCTGTCCGTCCTGCTCAGAACAGCCAGTATTACACAGCTAATGTCACTCCTTTATTTCAAACTCCTCAACCATTTCCAGTGTACTGGGAATGAACCTTTTTGTTCTTATCATGACTAAAAATAAAAGCCTTTATATGATTCCCTTACCTCCATCTGTCACTTCATCTCATGCCATATTCCTTCGTCATTCGGCCATGTTGTTCCCCTTTTAGTTCTATAGAGGAACGAAGCTCTTGTTCAGCCTCAAAGCCCTTCATGGGTTCTCTCCCTACTGCCTACCATACGCTCCTCCCCCAAACACACACTGTGTTCTTTGGTGTCTAGAGAAGGACATTCTTTAGTTACTCTTTCAATGCATTGCCTCAGGCCTGACCAGGCCTTGATTGTTGGGTTCTGGAGGAAGTCTAGCAAAAGCATTGTAAGCCCCAGGGTCAACACTAAATGCTTTGCTGTGATATGCGGGAAGGACTGGTAACCCGATGGCTAACTAGTCTCAGACCTATGATAATTGAGTTGTATTGTCCTTGCTAAAATGGTTGATATCCTGCCCTTAGCCCAGTTGCCTCCTTTGTTCTTTCTCAATAAAAGGTCACTGCAGATGCTACTCGAGGCTGCAGTCCAAGAGGCTGTAAGCCCCCTGGTCCCAGAATTTTGTCTCTTGCACTTCTTTTCCCTCTTACTTTTCTATTCATCCGCGGGTACCTCAGTCTCGGGACCTGTTCACCCTGGACAGAAATGGATATTAGACCAACACTCCTTAGATTTCAGTTTATATGTCACCACTGTAAAGTCTTTCACTTTATTATTCCCTTTTATTTTTATAAAATAGAAGCATGATAGTGAGACATGCGCTCTCTGCAATGGTAGGAACTAGACTGGCTGTAACACCTAATCCTGTCTTTGTTCTTGAGGCATGAGAAGCATTAGTACCAGCACTCCACATCCTGCATGTCCTCCTTCTATTTACCCACCCCACTCACCATCAAGCTTCTCCATAAATAAGATTCACTTGTGCCACGAGCCATCTATAAATAATTCAGACAAACACAGTAATCCAGAGTTCAGCCATTAGAACTGCAGGCTAAAAATTAAGAGCAAAAACTAAATTTGATCTTGTAGGATCTCCCAGAAGAAAGTCCTGAAGGAAAAGTGTTTCAGTTCAGGGAAGTTTTATATTATTTGTTCATAAACCTGCACATATTTCACATAATCACTCTTAAATCTTAATAATTAAATCCTCAAAGTACTGTGCTGTCATTATTCAACTGGTTAACCAAATCCCTTTGATGGTAGTTCTCAAACCCTGCTATGTGAGGGTCCTAGTGGCAGCTCTAGGGGCTCATGAACACATCCTGAAAGTCTTTGTGATGTTCTGTACGAGATAATGGTTATCCCTGCAGCACATACCAAGATTAGGGAGGGATTTACCAGCCTGCTCAGCCAGTAAAGGCCAGAACTTCAGGTCTCTCACTCCCCAGACCAGGTTCTTCGCCTTCACCATTTTGCCTTTTTTGGAAGCCCAAGTTATAAAACATTTTCTCAGTGTACAGTATCGACAACATACAAAGTCCTTGCATTCAGACATTAACTTTAGCTCCAGGCATGGTGGCACATGCCTCTGAGGCAAAGATCACTGCAAGTTCAAGGCTAACCCAGGCTACATAGTGAGTTCAAGGCCAGCCTGGACTATATCGTGAGATCCTGTCTCAAAAAAAAAAAAAAAAAAAAGGAAGGAAGAAATTAGCTTTATGCCTTTCTCGTTCCATTCCGTTCCGTTCCCCGTGACAGCCCAGAGATGTCTTGAAGGCAGGTTTGCGTTCTCAGCAGGTGTAACCATGGCTCGTCCTTTGTATAATCCTGGTAACAGCTGGCATCCCCAAGGAAGGGAAAATAATAACATCCAAAGTGTATCTAACATCTTACTGTGTATGTGCCAAGCACAGCTTTGAGCATTTTAAAGTACAATCTCACTTAATCATTGCATAATCTCAGGACAGGAGGTTGTATGATTTCCAACTTACAGATTGGGTTGGAAGAAGGGTGGTCGCCACGAGGAAGATCTCCCAGGCTTCAACAGTGCTACTTTACTGTCCCTAACTGCAGGAAGCTCAGACCATAGAAAAGGTGAAAGTTGCTTTCGATCTTACATTTATCTAGTAGGACTTGGCCTGAAAGAGAAAGAAAAAAACTAACCTTCCTCACCTCCCAGGAGCACTTTGTATCAAGTGGATGAAGTAGCTGAGAAGAAAGCCGCCAACTGAGCACGCAGATCAACCAAGTCAGTAGGGCTCCGCAGGCTGTCACCTCACTGCGAGTCCCACAGGGCAGGATTAGCGCTGCTCACAGGGTTAACTGCAAAGCAGTTGCAGGAGGCTCCTGCCAGGTGTATGCACATGCACGGCAGCAGCGACAGGAGCCAACAAGGATTAGTGAGGCACCCAACCTGTAGCAGCTGCCAGAAGCCTTTAGCTCTGTGAGCTTTAAAGAACTGAGGGGAGAGTAGTGCAGTGGGGACCTGGAGGAGGCTGGAGGAGGGAAGAAGAACCCTGTGAGAGGAGCAGGAGCCTCAGAAAAGCATTGCTAGAACCACACTGTGGCAGAGGCAACAGCAAGACAGGTCACTAAATGCCCAGACCTCTCTGTTCTCCAACCCACTGGCTAACGCTCTCCAGAAACCAGAGGGAGGGCGAGGCCCCAGTGATCTATGCAGAGACACTGCAGCCGAGGGCAGAGAAGGGTAGGACAGTCGTCCAGCGGCTATGGTAGAGGCAAGTGGAAACGATGAGCCCCAGCCAGGGCTGGGTAAAGAAACTGATCTCAGACACCATCAGAATGCTCGGCCCACCATGCAGGGTTACATATCTACCCGGACTGATGCCCAGAAAGCTATTTAAAAATGAAAACAGACCTCCCCACAGAAGCTCTGAAGACAAACAACAGCTTCCTTGTGCTTAGCCAACAACCTGGGCAGTTTAACACCCTTCAGTTGCGCTTATGGCCAGGTGCTAATGAACCGGGACTTTGTCAGCAGAGCTGTTAGGCACAACCCTTGGGCGAATTTCACACTTATTGATGAATAAACCCCTGTGCTTCAGGAAAACACCAAGCCAGACCTTGGAGACTCCGAGGTAAATGGGTGACCTAGTTTACTCACTGGGGACATGGAGTTCTGCTCCAAGGGGCTCTTGAAATGTATCCCTCCTTTGAATGGGGCATAAAAGCCAGTATGGGAGAAAAGACTGTGCTGTGTCCCCCCACTGTACAAATAATGGGGCAGGCATTCACTTGCATTTCTGCTGAGTGTTCTTCTCTGGAGACCTAGGACACAGTAGCTGGCAGGTTGCAGATAGTCTGGAAAGAGGCCATTAGTTGGAAGTACACTATTGTGAGAATTATTTATTTGCTTGTAGGATGGCCAGACTCAGCAGGCAGAAGCCAAATGCAGCAGTGAGTTGTAAAAACCCAGGGTGGGTTAGGAAACACAGAGTCAGGATTGAGGTTGCCCAAACAAAGAGGCCTTGTCTTTCTAGGTCCTTGGTTAGGAGTATAGGGAGAGAGATGCTTTAATGAAACAAAAGGACCAAAACATGGTGTCTGGTTCCCATCCCTCATTTAGATCCCTCCTCCAAATGTGTGTGGCTCCATGGGCTGTGGACCTGTCCTGTGTCCTGAAACAGAGAGGACCCTGGAGTGAGGAGAAACCATGGTTCTTGCATTAGATTTTCTGTTCCTCAGTCTTCAAGCTGGCATTTTCTAAAAGCATAAAACACAGAACACTTAAAGACTACCTCTTGTTTTTCTCTTATTTGCTTTTTCTTCATGTCAGAGCTAAAAAAAATTTTTTTGCCGGTCCTGCATTCAAAATAGAAATCTGCTGTTACTGCATAAAAATTCTCCCAGATAATTTTCCAAAGCGGAAGTCAGTTTCTACACAACTTTCTAGCCCTGACCTGGGGGCAGATGTGGGTGATTAGATGTCCAGGGCCATTTCTCTTCTTGATGACTCTGGCTAGCCTGGGCGAGTGCATAAGGATGAGCTCAGAGGGCAGGCACGCAGCCGCAGGAATGCTGTCTTCATCAGACTGTTTCTGATAGCTCTCAGCAGCTTCCAGCAAGGATAACGCTCAACCTCTGATGCTGCAAGAGGGGATTGTATGGGGCCCTGAATCTCCTGGCCTCAGAAGAAGTCCAAAACATCAGTATAGTCTGGAGTTTAAATTATGGTAGGCATTGAGCTGGTGTTACACGATTCCTTAGATAGATAGATGCATACATATTCATACATACATACATACATACATAGTGGATTGATCTGTAAGTTAGGCTGATAGAAGTTAAAATATAATTTCTTCTAGGGGTGGTGTCCTAAATAGTGGGTCACTTTCCAACTAGGCAACAAAATCTTGCTCAGCCCATGCCACAGCTTAAATTCACAGAAGCGAAAATAACCTATGAACTGCTTCTGCAAACACGGATGTTCTGTGTTTCAACTTGAAACTCAGGATAGGAAGAGCATTGCTTTCCTAGTGTCCTTCCTGTGGTCTCAGAGCAGAAGTCCCACTGCAGACAGTCTCAGAAGCATTCTCCTATGTGTCCTGCATCCCTGCTGTGACACAGTACCAGCTCCGTGGCCCTCTGCTTCCAGATGGAGGCCGTTGAGGAAAGGGGAATCTACTGACTCTGGAGCTAAAGAATCAAGCTCCTGGCTTTGTTGGCCCCAACAAGGGAGCCCCTAGACTTGGGGTCAGGAAGAGGACACCCTACCCACCTCCTGCCGCCATGGCAACCATCTGTGGTTCTCAGGCATTTTCTAGTCCTACAGCCAGCTTGGGCACCACCAGCATGGATAAAGTGTCAGAAAGTCCTCTATGAAAAGAGCTTTTCCTCAGGTCATCCCCTTTTTTATGCATCGTGCAAGCAAGTCACCAGTTTCCATGCTGACATTTCTCCCATCCGCCTGTAGGTAAAAAGCATGGCCCAGTACGTACATAACCTGGACAAATCGGACAGTTTCCGGAGGACCCGTTTTTCTGACCGCTTCAAAGATGACATAACTACCATTGTCAATGTGGTCACCTCGGAGATTGCAGCCCTGTTAGTGAAACCTCAGAAGGTAACTGTGTCTCTTACTCTTAAATTTCTAGACTATTTACTTTGAACATGCTACTTTCATAAGCAGAGAAAAAGGAGCATCACTTAAAAATAGTACATAAAATATAACCATACATAATCATTAAAATCAAATGGAGGCCGAGTATTTAGCTCAGCGGCACAGTACCTGCCTGGCAAGGTCCTGAGTTCGATTTCCAGTACCCAAAAATAAATAAATAAATAATAAACAAAAGCAATATGGTATACTGGACTGAACTCTTGGGCCTGGGGAGTTGCCATAAAGAAATTGGAAAAAACAAAAACAAAAAAAACTAACTACTGTGTATTGCAAACATATATTAACTTCTAAAAGCACAAAATATGCTCAGAAAACTTAAAGAAATTGCCATATGGGTGATCACCTTAAGTTGTAACCTCAATGACAATATGAAAAAAGATACTTGTTCTTAGGAAACATATCCTAAAGTGTTATGAAGCAAATAGGTATGATATTTGCAGCGTACTTTCAAATGGTGTAGAGAAAAGTTTGTATGCATAGAGAGACTGATAACAGTGATGTAGCAAGATATGGATGCGTCTTGTTAAAGGGCGCACAGGAGTTCTTGGAACTATTCTTGTACCTTTTCTGTAAGCTTGAAATCATTTCATAAGAAAAGTTTAAAATATATAAAAGGAAATAAAATTGTTAAATGTAGAGGTAAGTATAATCCTTTAGGGAGCAAGGTTTATCATGTGCACCTCTATCCTTGTTAAGAATTCGTTTAGTACCAAGTGCTCAGGAGATTTCCCTTTGCTTCTTTCTCATGGCAAACTTTGTTAGAACATCAGTGCTATCTTCACATTGGCAGGTGTCTTGGTTACTTTTTTCTCGTTGCTGAGACAAAATATCCAACACCCAAAATGAAGGAAAGAAAGGTTTATTAAGCTTACAGTTTGTGGAGGTCTCAGTCCATACTTGGCTAGTTCAGAGGCAGAGTGGCACATGGCAGAGGGCAAACTGTTCATGGCAGCGGAGCACAGCAAAACAACCAAAGCACAAGGGAGGAATGGCTGCAAGCAGCCTCTTTCCTTCCCTTACATTGTAAACAGCCTGCCCCCACCCAGGGGGTGTGTAGCTCTCACACAATCTCCGGGCCCTCCTCCTCCACAGGCTCAGGATGTGTACAAAGTAAGCGCCCTGGCTTCCTGCTGAGTCACTCAGCTAAACCTCTAGACTCCCCAAGTTGACACAATGTATCAACCATAACAGCAGGTATGAAAATAAGTAAGGTTAATGAATTTTCCAAAAGCCACACAGCTTGCAGAGAAGCCAGCCTGGAGGTTCAACAGGCAACATTCATACAGTGAGGGAAACTACCCCATGGAGCTCCCATGTGGAGATGCAAGGGCTCTAGGACTTCTCAGAGATGCTGTGGAAACCTCTGTCAGGTTTCCATCCATCCCTGAGACTGGTCAGGTTGGCCTGAATTTACAAACTGTGCTTCAGAACAAGAGGGGCTTAGTTTTAAATTATTTTCTCAGTAATGTCAGTAGACACTGATTTGTTATGCTGAGAACAAAAGACTTACACGTGAAAAAGTGAATCCCTGATTGATCTGAAGTACTATAAAATCCCTCGTGAATATGAGCAATGAGAATTAGTAAAATTTATAAAAACCCTCTGGCTCCATTTCATGTAAAAATTAACACTATTGAATCTGAGTCAGATGTTTTTTGGCTAGAAATGCTGCTTAATTGAGGGGAGAAAATTCCTCAGGTAAAGACGGACTCTTTGATCCTATATGGAGTTTATGCAACAATCCTTTAAAATGAAGAATCTAAGCTGAGAATGGTGGTATGTTCTGTAATCCCAGCACTCTGGGAGGCTGAGGCACAAGGCTAGCCAAATCAAATGAAGCCTGGGAAACCTAGCTATTTAAACAAGACCTTGTCTCACAAAAAAATGTCTTTTTGAGACAGGGTCTGGCTATGCAGTTCAGGCTAGTCTCGAGCTCACTTTGTAGCCCAGGCTGGTCTCGAATTCACAACGATCCTCCTGCCTCAGCCTCCCGAGTGCTGAGATTACAGGCATGTGCCACTATGCCCAGCCTAAAAAAAAATTTTTAAACAATGGCTTTTATTTATTTTTTAGTTTTGAGACCAGGTCTCACTATGTAGTTTAGGCTGGCCTTCAACTCATGGCAATCCTCCTGCCTCAGCCTCCCAAGTGCTGGGATTACAAACATGCAACCACCATGCCTGAGAGCTCAAAAATTTTTCTGAGAAACTTTTTTTTAAAGGACTGAGGATGTCACTCAATGAAAAGGCCCTGAGTTCACTCCTTAGTAGCACAATCAATCAATAAATCAAGTAATCTAAATTTAGAAAAAAAAAATCTGTCTTATTGAAGACGGTGGATACAATTTCAAGTTACTTTATTCCCCAAAACAAAGCCAAACATATCAAAACCCAACTTTCTACATAGAGGATGAACTCAGTTGTACCCATACTAAGAAAAAAAAAGGTGACCAGAGCAAAGTACACCTGAATACTCACAGTGTATAAGGAATTGCCTGACTCAGTCTGACAGTCAAGGTAAGGACTAAATTATATTTGCTACAGTTTTCAGACTTAAACTGCTTCACCCAGAGAGACAGTGGCTGATGTAATAGGACCTGCCTCTTTCAGGTCCCACCGTGGGACCTGGGAGTTCATGTCCCAGGCTCACACACAGCAATTTTGTTTTTTAAGGAAAACGAACAGGCAGAAAAGATCAACATCAGCCTGGCCTTCTTCTTGTATGACCTTCTGTCACTCATGGACCGTGGCTTTGTGTTTAATCTCATCAAACACTATTGCAACCAGGTGAGTGTTCCTGGAACCTGTTTTTTGGGTTCCCTCATTCTGACTTGCTGCTCACTGTCACAGTGTGCTTGGTACCTTGTTCACGGATGCGATAGCAGATCCTGGGCCTTTTTCTCAGCAGAACACTGTCTGGAGGCTTCAAGGAGAGGAGCTACTGTCCAGAGGAGCAGGGAGCCCCAGGGCAAGGGACTATAGAAGGTGGCATGTCTTGATGGTGCTCTGCAGCACACTGCAGCAGAGTTTGAAGGCAAACTTAAAACTAAACGTCCTTTCTTACCAACAGTAAACCACTGCCCACTGAAATTTCATGAGACCTGCAGGGCAGTCAGGTGCTACAGTGCTAAAAAGCTCCTGATCTGAACTAATTTTTTTTTTTTTTCCGGGACTGGGGATCGAACTCAGGGCCCTAGTGCTCAGCGGCAAGCACTTAGCCCACTGAGCTGTACCTCCAGCCCTGAACTAATTTTCA
The DNA here is from genome assembly GCA_004027595.1 of Dinomys branickii. Lineage (NCBI taxonomy): Eukaryota > Metazoa > Chordata > Mammalia > Rodentia > Dinomyidae > Dinomys > Dinomys branickii. The sequence goes on along the minus strand of PVLD010000968.1, from coordinate 95,450 downwards.
AGTAATTGAATGTGCAGAAATTCAAGTTTGGTGTGAACTAACGGGGTGGGTATGAGTCTGCAGTGATAACCAAGGCTGTCCTTGACTGGTTTACACCACACCCTCCCCTAGAGGCCACCCTCGTAAAAAGCAGAATGATAAAAGAGAACCCTAAGGACAAGAGGGTGGGGCACGGTCCCAGTGATGCTCCATCCTGTTCTGGCCGGATCTTCTGTTGGCAGATCCCTGGAGCAGGTCGAACAGGAAATCCTCTGCCCTCCTTTCAGTTTAGGATTCCAGGTCCCTGGGTGAATCTCAAATACAAGTTCATCTGTTTCCAAAACATTAGATGTTTGGAAAAGAAAACCTGGGACATCACTACAGACCCCCACACTGTAGGCAGTTTTCATTTCAAAAGGGAAATAAGCAAACCACCTGCTCTGTAAAATGCACGTTTTAATTTTCTTTCATTGTCATTTTTTCTTGCTTACTCTTTCTCTCTTTTAAATTCTTTCCTTTTATGTTAACTGCCTACTCTTTTTCTCTTCCTCTCTCCTGCGTCAGCTTCCAGAGACCCCCAGACCAGGGGCCTGGAGACCTGTGTCCTAACCCAAAGACGTGGTTCTCCCCTGTGCTTGGGGCATCAGCCTCCCAGGGTCAGGTTTCCTCATCTGCATATGAAACAAGACTGGGTTACACTTATCCAGACTTTGACTCTCAGATGTGTGCTTTGTGTCTGCGGGTGACATCAAGGTTATTGCTTAATACCACTGAGGTTCTCTAGTTTGGAAAGGTCACTGACCTCAGGCAGGGGTGGCTTCATTTATGGGATTAACTTCAACCCTGAGGCAAGTGACATTCATCTAAAGTCTTCTGATTTTATCATTCTGCATACCTGACCCAAACATACTGTCCTGCTGATACCATTTAAAAATTTAGCGGTAGTAGCTATAACCTTAGCCTTTGCTTAATAGTTATTAACAATAGATCTACTTCAGTCATTCTAGGAGTCTTACAGTTAACACCTCTCGAGGACAGATGCTGAGGCTGCACCATGAGTCCTAACCTTGGGGAAGATGTTTCAGGCACTGTAACTTCTTCCTCCTTTCTATTCATCTCTCAAACAATTTTTGAAATATCTGTTTTTAATGTCTCAAAGGGTTTGGGGAGATACCCACAGCGGGGCCTCCTTTCACACAAACATCTTGGGCTTTCACATTCTAAGCACAGCTTCAGCGGAGCAACTCTGCCTGCGACCCTAAGAGAGAGACATGCGACCAACTAAGTCCTCATCAGTTCACCTTGCTGAGTTCCCGGCTGTTGACAATCAGCCAGCAGTGCTCTTGGAAAGTGCACGGGTCCCAGTGTTTGTCTGTGTGCAGGGGACATGTGTTTTTTTACTTTATACACATGTTGGCATTTGCTGAAGTGGGTCGATTCTGTAAGCAAAATGCCCCACAATGCAATGACTTCTGAAAGGGCTGGACATGTAAATGATATAGTTGAGAAGCTGCTCTCAAAGTGAGTGCACAGCAGGACATCTGTTTGCAAGGATGAGATGCTTTACACTCCCGTGCTGGGGCCGGAGGTGCTTAGGATGAAATATTGGTGGGGAGGAGGCCCATGGCCTCTCCTTCCCCTGCTTTGCCTAAGGAGTTGCCTCTGTGCCTGGGTCCTCTAAGTGCTCCTCCCACCTGAGGGAGGAAGGAATCTGCTAGCTCGTCACCACTGGCAGCCTTTCACTGCTTGTTTCAGGGTTTGTTTTGTTTTTTAAAACAAGGTTTCACTAAGTCCTTAAGCTGCATGGGCCGGTTTGAACTTGGGCTCCTCTTGCCTTAGCCTCCCAGAGTGCTGGGCTATACACATGTACCAGAACACCCGGCTAAGTTTTGTTTTTTAAACAAAGATTTGCCCTAAAACCTCTTCTAGCTTTCTTTTTTCTCCTCTATTCCTTCCTCTTCCACGTAGAGCAAACCTGTTGACCTCTTTGCAGGCTAGTGTGTACCTTCCTAGCCAGTTCAATGCCTTCCTCTAGGGAACTGGTTTGATAACTTCTCCACGGGGTGTTGAAGTCATCCAGTCATAATCCATTAGTTTTATGTGACCCTTTGTGAGGTCAGTGCCTTTCATGTGGCCTCTCAAGCACAGTGGGATTTTTGTAAAATTAATTATATTACATTACACTGCAGCTGTAGCTCAAGCCTTTCAGCCCAGGCTCACTCTGGTATTACAGATGCAACCAAGTAGAGACCGGGGCAAGAATCTTCATCTGGGACAGCTCTTAGGGTGGAATCATGAAGGGAAAGAGGAATGAGTGGAAACTGGTTGGGTCTCCCTGTAATGCAGAATTTGCCCTCTGCTGCCCTATCCAATTAATTGTATTAAATTGATTGTCTTAATTGACAGAGAAAGGATATTTTTATGTCTGTCAACCTCAATTCCACTTACCTTTTAACTAACACTTCTCATTTGTCTTCACAGCTGTCAGCCAAGCTCAGTAACATCCCGATGCTCATTTCCATGAGGCTGGAGTTCCTGAGAATCCTCTGTAGCCATGAGCATTACCTCAACCTGAACCTCTTTTTTATGAACGCTGATACTGCGCCAACATCTCCTACCCCCTCCATATCGTCCCAGGTGATCAGCTACCTGAAGAACTTATTCAAGCAATTTCATTTGCTTATCTTCATCACATATTTGCTATAAATGTGGGCCTTATTAATTAAAAGAAAAAGTGAGCTTTTCAGACAAGATCAATTGATCCAGATAGGACAAGTAGGCTATTCTGACTTTGTACTATCTTAACTAATAATTAAAAGCTAAGTAATTTGGTTTCTTCCTGGGGGGTGGTCCTTGATGAAGCCAAGTACAGCAAGGAATCTATAATCACTATGAAAATTAAGAAACTCACAGAAAATGCCAATCTTCCTTTGTCTGACATTAACTGATTTTATACTATGCAAATACAGAATTCCAAAGTCAAGCACGTTTTGGAACCCCTGGGTTAACCAGGTTTCTTTGTGGTAGGCACTCCACAAACTTTTAACACACACAGGATAGAAGAGAAGGTGGGGGAAAGTGTACGTGCTCAGCAGTTATTCCAAAAGTGGTTTGACTGTGGAAACCCCCTGCCCACTTAAATTTCTCAAGGAACTACTGTCCTCCAGCAAAACCTTAAGGAAGTGTTATTTTATAATCATTTTCCATGGTAGCAATCAAACCAGGAGCTCAGAGTGTAAGCAAGATTTCTCAAAGTACTGAGCTGTATTTCTGTGCATATTCCTTGATATTCGCACAAGGTTGAAAGCTTATCTTGTTAATTAAACAAATTAACAAAAAATAAGCTTGAGGCAGTGGTGCGTCCCAGGGGCTCAGGAAACTGAAATAAGAAAGTTCAAGGCTGGCCTTGGACATTTAGTGAGAACCTGTCTGTAAATAAAAAGTAAGCCAGGTGTGGTGGTTTACACCACATCTGTAATCTCAGCGTTTGGGAATTCGAGGTAGAAGGATTGAAAGTTCAAGCCTAACTCAGGCAATTTAGCAACTTTGCTAGACACTGTCTCAAAATTTAAAAATAAATAAATAAATAAACATTAGAAAAGGGCTGGAGATCAGTGAGGCAGCGGAGGGTCAATCCCCAGTACCACTAGAAAAGAGACAGAAAAAGAAAAAAAGGCCGAGGCAAAGGTCATTTGAGTCTGGGGAATTCAAGACCAGCCTAAGAAATTGTGTGTGTGTGTTTGTTGTGTGAGTGTGAGAGAGAGAGGAGAGAGAGAAAGCGTGATCCAGATATTAGCTACCTGACTGTCTTAATATGCCCTGGGATACTTGAATGTTATAAACAAAAATTCCAAATGACTAAGCTTTCTGCAGGTTAAGTCTTCATACTGCTCTGGGATAACTGACCCCCTTGCCCTCTCCCCACATGCCTCTTCTGACTGCTCCTGAGAGTTAGCAAACCCAAGGGCCAGACTCACCAGAGTGTAAGGATTTATGGAGACACTTCAGATGTTCTTAGTTGAGGTATGACATGTACTCCCAGGATGAGAACAGAGGACAGGAATTGCCTAGCACTGGTCAATCTGACACTTTCCTGCCTGACACCGCTTCTGGTTAGAGGCTGCCCAAATTCAGGAGAAGTGTCCAGCTGTCTTCAGAAATCTTGCTGAGTAGGGGCCGGGGATATAGCTCAGTGGCACAGTGCTTGCCTGGCAAGCACAGGTCGTGAGTTCAATTCCCAGTACTAAAAAAAAAAGAAGAAGGAGAAGAAAAAGTCTTGCTGAGTAACCTGGCAACAGCCACAGGCTTGGACGCGCTTCTCACTTCCCTGCCCTCATTTTAGCAGTATTTTAACCTTCAATTTTTACTTCAGGTGAAGAGGTGAGTATTATTTATTTTTCAATAGACCCTGAGTGCTTTATTTTCATGTCTCCTAATTGGCAGTCCTCCTTCTGCGGGAACAGGAACTGCAAGCAACCACTGTCTTGGTTTCCTTGCCTGTGACATGGGACACTGGCAGGACCTATCCCTTGAGTTGTGTTCACAATGCCTGGTCAGAATAAAGGCCTCACAGTACGAGCTTCACAGCACTTCACAGACTAGCCGTGGTCTTTTAATCCCAGGTTTTGGTTCTTATAAAATTGCCACTTGCATTTCTGTAGAACTCCAGCTCCTGCTCCAGCTTCCAGGACCAGAAGATTGCCAGCATGTTCGATCTGACTCCGGAGTACCGCCAGCAACACTTCCTCACCGGGCTCCTCCTCACAGAGCTGGCTGCTGCCCTGGATGCTGAAGGAGAAGGGTATGTTTATGACACTTAAAATTAAACATAAAACAATTTTCAAGAGGGTGCTCCATAGTAAAGTTTGCAATTTAACTTCTTGGGCTTAGTGAGATACCATAGGAATGTACAGTGCCCTGGCAGAGGAGTAGAACCACAATATAACTTTTTCAGTCAGTTATTTATAGCATGGAATTTGCTGAGGATGCTTTGATCAGTGAGCTCCCTAGGAACATAGCCATTTAAGGGGTGAGGGATGCTGGGGGTTGAACCCAGGGACTCGCATACGCTAAACACATGCTCTGCCACTGAGCTATACCTACAGCCCCAAAGAAGCCATTTTTAACAAAAGCAAGAGCACACAGAGGTGGCAGCAAGTGCCACTTGGCTCACTGCTGACCAAGAAAGTAACTGCTGGTGAGGCGATAGTTGCCCCAGTTCAGGCCAAGAGGGATGCTGTGGGTTCGAGGCTTTGGATCTTTTCCCGCTTTGACGTCTGAAGGCCCAGGTGCACTGGCAGTTTCTAGCCCTGATGCTGGTACATGGCTTCACTTCCGTCCTCTCAGGACTCTAAATTCCTTCCGATTTTCTCAGGAGAATTTTCTGCTTTAACATGTATTTCCACGGCAACAAAAAGTGCCCTGACATGTATATACACTGAGAAGGTGCTGAGAGGAACATAGAGGAAATCAGCTTCCTAGCCACACGTGCCCATTTCTTAATTATCTTGTAATAGCACTGCTTTAAGTGATTTCTAAAAGTAACCTTTTGTGTTTACCTTAGCTATAGGTTTTATTTTCCATTTTCTTTCTTATTGGTAGCAACCCTGACATCTGCTTTCAATTCGCTGTAAAATTGTTGCTCTGATATTACTAGCAACAGGGCAGAGTATATGCAGAGATCATCATGTAATTATGTTTATAGTCAGGTTGGTACATTTTTCAAACACGCACAGTAGTTTGTCCACCCCCAGAGAGTAATTAATTATGTCACTCCTTTGACAACACAGTAATCCCTAATTGCTGAGTTGTCCCACTAGAAACAGTGTCACGACTTTTTCATGTGGGCTAAAACCTCAGGAAAATTTCACCTTTTAACAAAACTTCCTATTGATTCTTTTTGTTGCCAAGGCAATTTATATACTCACCAATACCTGCCCACTTCTGGAGCAAGAGGCATTGGGCCATCTCAGCCTGTGAACCCCTATAAGGGCTAAAGATCATCCCCAGGGGTGTGCCTGGAACCCTCATGCCTGGGTACCTTGTATCCACAGATGTCCATGCACCGTGAAACTCAGTGTTTTCCAAGCATTTAAAAACTGTCTTGCGTCTTTGTGTTAAGCTAGAAAACTGCACTGCCTGGTTTGAAATGTAGCGCTGGCAGGATTTCAGACTCGGATTGTAGTCAGAAGAAGAACACCTTCTGAAATGCGGTTTGCAGCTATCTGATTTTAGCCATAGTATAAGAATCTGGGTCACTTGAAAAACTGGTTAATATTTTCTACCTAATGTAACATTTTTTTGAAGGTCAAAAAATACATTTTAAAAATTAAGCGTCTGTAGGTAGGTTCCACGTACCTTCTTAGATGCCTTGTTTTATGTACTTGTTATTGATGTATAACAGATAGAGAGCAAAGGGCTGGTTTCTGTCTTCCTTCCTTTCTTTTTTGTTGTGGTTGTGGTTGTGGTACTGGGAATTGGGGCTTTGTACTGAACAACATCCCCAGTGTTTGCTTTATTTATTTTCATTTATTTGTTTTTGTTTTGGAGACAGTGTCTCACTAAGTTGCTAGACTGGGCTCAAATTTGTGATCCTTGCATCTAAGCCTCTCAGGGTGCTGGGATTGCAGGCAGGAGCCACCACACTTGGCCCTAAGCGTAATTGTAAAGTGCAGTTAATTTTTACCTGTGCCTACTCTTGGGTAGCCACTAGCCATTGGGCTAGAGATATAGCTCAGTGGCACAGTGCCTGCCTGGCAAGCATGAGGTCCTGAGTTTGATTCCCTATACCTCCCCCCAAAATATAGATTTCTAGCACCCCAGAATATTCCCTCTGGCCTCCCTTGGATAAGCACCACACCCCCCCATAGTGGCCATTGTTCTGACTCTTATCACCAGACATTGGTATCATCTCTTCTTGAACATAAGTGTTCTTTTGCTGAAACTTGTGTCTGTATATTGGTGGTTGTGTATCACTGTTTCATTTTTTTTCTTTCAGTTGTGGGTAGCATTCCTTTGTGTGACTATACTAACAAGTTAGAAAATCTAGATTAAGTGGGAAAAGTTCTAAAAAGAGACAAATGACTATCATTTGTCTACTGTAAATAAACATTTAAAATCTTCCAGTGTAGGCCTATTATTTTTAAAAGTTGCTATGAATATTATGGTACATAGTTTCTTCAAAGTATAAGTACAATATACGTTATTCATTTTAATTTGCTGTTTTGAGTAGGTAAATATGTGCATGTGGTTTAATAAAATATCAAAAGAATATGCTCTAAGCTAGGAAAAGAGCAAACTAAATTTAAAGGAAGCAGTAGAAAATAATAAAGATTGCAGCTAAAATAAATGAAATAGAAAAACAAAATGAGAAGCAGCAAAACCAAAAGTGTGTCATTTGAAATGGTGAACAAAATTTCCAAACCTTTATGTAGGTGGACCAAGCAAAAGCAGGAAGGCTGAACACAGTACAGTTAAGAGTACAAGGGGGACATCACTACAGACCTTACAGCAATAAAAAGAATTTAAAGGGACGTGAAAACCAGTTATATGCCAACAAATTAGATAACCTAAGCTGGCTGGGCAAGTTCCTACAAAGACACAAATGACTAATGCTGACTTCAAGAAGAAATAGAAAATCTGAATAGACCTATAACAAGTAAATGGATTGAGTTAACAGTCGAAAAACTTTCCACGAAGGAAAGCTTGGGAGCAAGGGTGTTTACTGGTGAATTCTACAAAATATTTAAAGAAGAATTAACTCCAGTCTTTTAAATATTCTCCCAAAGAGTAAAAGAATGGAAAACACTTCCCAGTCAATTCTATATGGCCAATATAACCCTGATGCTAAAGCCAGACGAAGATGTCACAAGAAAAGAAAACCATAAATTATTAATTGATAAATAAATACATAAAATTCTCAACAAACTGAATCCAAGGTCACATAAAAATGAATACACTATGGCTAAGGATGATTTATCCTAGTAATGTAAGATAGGTTTAACATCAGAAAATCAGTTGATCTAATTCACCACATCAGCAAAATAAAGGACAAAAAACATAATCGTCTCACTAGATGCAGAAGTATTGGATAAAATCTAATACCCTTTTCTGATAAAAACCACTCAATAAACCCTTTGGAAATACAAGAACTTCTTAACCTGAGGGAAGTACTCTATGAAAAGCCCACATGAAAAACCAACAAGCTAACATGATATTGTTAGTGAAAGTTTCAATGGTTTCCCTATAAGATCAGAAACAAGACAAAAATGCCTGTCTTTGCCACTTCCTAATCAGTATTGTAGTAGAAGTTCTATCTGGGGCAGTAAGGCAACAAAATGAGGAAAAAGTCATCTGTTTCGGAAAGGAAGAAGTAAACCTGTACCTAGTTCCTGAGGATATGATCTGGCTTACAGAAAATACTAAGAAACAAAATTAATAAATGAGGTCAGCATGGTTACAGAGTACATCAATATACAAAAATCAATCATATTTTACAGAGTACATCAATATACAAAAATCAGCCATATTTCTGTATACTTATGATGAACAATCTGAAAATGAAGTTAAGAAAACAACTCCATTTAAAACAGCATCCAGAAAAATAAAGTACTTAGGAATAAATGTAGCCAAGAAAGTGAAAACCTTGCCTGGTGAAAATTATAAAATATTGTTGAAAGAAATAGAGATCTAAATAAATAAAGACATATATATTGAGGATCAGAAAACTTAATATTGTTAGGCTGACAGTTATACTCAGAATGATCTGTGGATTCAGTGCAGTTCCTCTCAAAATCTCAGCTGGCTGCTTTGCAGAAACTAATGAACTAAATCTGAGATTCATGTAGAAAAGCTGAGAACCCAATAGCATCAAAATAATCTTGAGAAAAGAATGAAATTGGAACATGCTCACTTTCTAAGTTTAAAACTTACCATAAAACAAAAGCACTCAAGAGTATGTGGCTCTGAAATAAAGGCAGATACATAGTGTGTTGAAATTCAGTTAAGAGTCCAGAAATCATCTTTCCATTTACAGTCAGTTGTTTCTTGACAAATGTGCCCAGACAGTTCAGAAAAAATACTGTTTTAATAAATGTTTCTGGGACAGCTGGATGCCTACATTCAAAAGAATGAAGTTAAACTCCTAACCCACACTATATATAAAAATTAACTCCAGTAGATCAAAGACCTAAGTGTAAGAGCTAAAACTATAAAATATAGTACTTAGATGAAATCACAGTGCTAATTTTTATGAAGTTGGATTAGGCAAGAAGAGTATGAGCAATAAAAGAAGAAAAAAGGTAAATTGGACTTGATTAAAATTAAAATGTGTGATTCATAGGACACTATGAAGAAAATGAAAAGATAACCCCCAAAATGAGAAAAACATTTGCAAATCATGGACCTAATAAGAGACTCATAGCTAGAATGTACATTGTAAAATGCATACAGCTTAATAATAAAAGGAGAAATAACTCAATTTTTAAAGTTAAGAATACATATTTCTCCAAAGAAGATATAACCATAAGCAGTGAAAAACTGTCATATCCCTAGCTATCAGGCAAATGTATATCACAACCACAATTAAATGCTACTTCATATTCACTAGCATGGATGTAATTTAAAAAAAATAATAAGCCAGATTGCAGGGGATGCACCTCAGTAATAGAGTACTTACCTAGCGTGTGCTAGGACCTAGGTTGAATTTCCAGCACTGTGAACACAAAGAAGGAAGGGGAGCAGAAAAAACAGATAATAGTGTTGGCCAAAAGGGTGTAGAAACTTCAGACATTGCTGGCAGGAACGTAAAACGGTGTAGCCGTCATTGAAAACAATTTGTTGGTTCCTCTAAAGGTAAACATAAGCACTACTCTAAAATCCAACAATTTCACTCTGAGGTAAACTTACACTCATACAAAAAATTTATGCCTGAGTATTCACAGCAGCATTCATAATTCCTAGTAGCTCCAAGTGAAACAATCCAAATGTCTGTTAGTTGATGGGTATCTATGCAACTGAATTACTTAGCAATAGGAAGAAAGGAAATGCTCGTGCTACCAGACAAGCTTGCAAACATAGTAAATAACAGACTCAGGTTAGAACACACCCCTTCTCTCTTTGGATTCTAGATACTTCTACCCTGGGTTGCTTGGTTTTCAGTCTGACCTCATTGTTTAGGAGTGTCTTCATCCCTTCCTTCACCATAACCTCTAGATTTCTACATTGTGCCAACAGAATCAGCAAGGTGCAAAGGAAAGCTGTCAGTGCCATCCACAGCCTGCTTAGTTCTCACGACCTGGATCCACGGTGTGTCAAACCGGAGGTGAAGGTCAAAATCGCTGCACTTTACCTGCCTTTGGTTGGCATCATTTTAGATGCTTTGCCACAGCTCTATGACTTTACAGGTAAGATGCTCTTCTACCCCTTCCTCACCTGGCAGTGGCCCCTGCCCAAATGCCCACCAGAGAGAGCTCCCTGACATTAATTCTAATGCTAATATACTTGGATAAGTAGTATTGTTTCACAGCAATAGTCTTCAAACTTTTTTAAATGCAGGTCCCAATCAGCTAAAAAAACAAAAGCACATAACTCTATGTATATTTTTGTTCAGAAATTTTGTGTATTTATTTGTTTGTTCATTCATTCATTGATCTGATAGTGTGTGCTGAACTCTATACCTATACCACTCAGAGATGAAATACAGCAACAGAACTAGTCCTCTGGGAGATCACTGCTCTAACTCCTTGACATGAATATTCCTTTGCTTTTCTGTTATGAATGTTTAAGCGAAGTCTCAAATGAATGTTTATTAGTAGTCTTAAATAAAACCAAACAATTCTTTTGTTCTATGCCAAACAACAACAAAATCCTGAGGTCTTTCAGTATTAGGAAACTCTGCCATAGCAGAAAAATTTTGCCTTTAGCACCAAGAAATTAATCCTGATGTTATTATCTTTTGCTTAGCCACCAAGGGAAAGGATACATTTTCCCAAGGAGTTTGTACACTGCCCCAGACTACAAAGTGGTTCATACTTTTTCCCCAACTCAAGGGAAATTCTTGGAAATGACTGTGGTTTTGTCTTGATGATGAAAGACCCTGGGGTGTGGAATATGCGTCGCTGTCCCCAGCTATCCCTACAGACAGTTACCGTTGGGATCATGGGAACCATCCAGGTTTCCCTGCTCCCTTCAAATGCAGTGTCATGATTAACTAAATTACTTCAAAAATCATTACCATGACAATTATTTAGATCACAGAAATGGGACCAACTCCTTATGGCCTTCAATTTGTGCGAATCATTTGGTGAAAGACCAGCATTCCTATGAAAGTAATTTGCTCCTTCTTCAAAAAAAGAAATCCAAAAAAACCTGCCAAAGAGGAAGCTAAAAAGAGAAAAACGGAGAAACAGGGCCAGGGTTCGTGATATTCTGTGGAGCCACAGAGCAAGAGAATCTCAGAAATAAACTTTGCAGACAGGGGAGGCAAGCGGCACGAGGTGCTGAGATGCTTCTCCCTGTAGCACCTGCCCGGAAGGCACTGGCAGACAGCGCCTCCCGAATGTAGGGAGTAACCGCAGAGCAAGCTTGTGACTCACAGCGCATTTCAGGGTCCTTGCTGGAACATTTCCAGAATGTTTCGTTTCAAGAACCCTGACTTATTTCTTCCCAAACAGGGAAGCACGTTAGCACACATTCTCCAAAGCTTCTTGTTGACTAGACTTCTCCAGAGCAGTCACTTAGAATCAGAACTTTCCAACACTTGTTCTTGGAGCCTTTTTTAGACTTCGTTGCTTGTGCATTGAACTTCATGGTCAGGGTGACAAGGACATTTTGTCCTTGGTGACAAAAAGGAAAACAGAACACAGTGATCCACAATTATGGATAACATAGTGCATCTCTTACCTATAGAATCTTTACACTTGACAAACCCAGAATATAGTCTCTCAAATAAGAAGGTACATCTAAACTCAGATGTCAACCCCATATCTTTCTATATGTGACAACTTCAGTTTTTTATTGTCTTCCCTTCCTCTTTCCTCTGTAAATTGTAAAAATGTGGTAGCAGTGCCTACCTCTTAGGGTTAAAATAAGGACGAAACTACAGAACTGCTATAGAAACATTTTGAACAGCAAACACAAAGTACTGATATCCTTTCCTCTTTTTCTTGTCCCCATGGCCCTGTGAATATTAAGGAGAAATAAGAACATATCCTCACATTAGTCTTCATAATGTTACCAGGTCTTCTATTAATAATTTTCATGTGCTATTTGTTTCATTTTTTTGTTTGGAAAACCAGTTGCCTGAAAGCACAACACTGAATTATTATTTCTCAAAATTGAATTCTTAAATGCTTAGCAAATGAAGTGCCACTTATACTCACATTTTTCTGAAAAACCCAAAGTCCAAATTGATACAGTGTGCATTGTCAGGTCTGATAAAACATGAGATTTTTGTGAATTAATCAGTATCAAGTGTTTAGCATACTTCTTAAAAACCTTGAATAAACAAGTTGTTTTTGTTTTGTTTTGTCTTTTTGAGACAGGGTTTCACTATGCAGTTCAGGCTGCCCTTGCCCTCAATTTGTAGCCCAAGCTGGCCTCAAACTCACAGTCATCCTCCTGCTTCAGCCTCCTGAATGCTGGGATTACAGCCATGTGCCACCATACCTAGCCCAAACAGCTTTTATAGATGTGATTGGTGGCATATTTTTAAGATAGCCTTTTAAGTGATTGACCCTTTTCTGTTTGCACCTATCTAATCCTGTGTATATAAATGTATCTATATTATTTAGGCAAAATAAACTAATATTTATCTCAGATTAACTATGAAATTTCATAAATTATTGCTGAACTTGTGGTAATAGCTAATTATTCTACAAGGTACTCCCTTAATTTTGTTATTGCAGGACCTTTTCTATTCGTCATTTAAAATAAATGACTAAAGTTATAGCACAGGAAAGTATTATAAAAGCTTTGAATGTTTTCATTTTCACAACTTGAAAGTTTACATTCTAGCTTGATCTTTTTGCTCATTTGTGTTTTGTCTCTGTTTGTAGCCTGCTTGAATTTTTCTGTAGATCATAGCAGGTCAGTAACGCTAAACATCAGGCTGAAAACAACTGTGCTGACTTCACTGTCTAAGCACCCGTCTCTGATTGGGTGCTGAGTAGAGGAACAGAGAGCTGTCATCTTAGGCCTGATGTCACCAATGACGGTTTCGTTCCAGCTGCAGATGCTCGTAGCCCAAAAAGCCGCGTGAATGGCTCAGACGAAGAAGCGGAAGGGGTCAGTGCAATTAACCAGAACGTGGCCCAGGCCATAGCAGGCAATCATTTCAATTTGAAGACAAGTGAAACGATGCTATCTTCCTTGGTATGTTGGTGCACATTTCTCTGGGTTGGGTTTGTTTCTGTCTCCTCCCCTCTTCTGATAGGAGAACCCAGCCTAGAGCAAGCAGAGATGGTTTCTGCCTCCTCACTCTGTGCTGGAAGGAATCATCATGGAGCTGACAGCTGCAAGATACGAGAACCAGACAGGATTCTGGCAACAGTAAAAAAAAAAAAAAAAACTATAGCTCAGACCCACCCAGTCCCAGTGTGCCAAGTTTCAGGTTCAGGTCATTACAAACCAGTGCTTCCTTATGTTGAAGTCCTGTGCTTATTCTATGTGTTTATGAATCATACTGTGTTTGCCACCAAACAGAAATGGAAGGGGCCAAAAGCTTGGAGTAAGTGTTTATAAGCAGAAAACGTCAGCTTGCCTAGCTCCCAGGAGAGCCGAGGGAGGCTGTTTGGCTCTCTGCTTTTGCACTGACGCTGTGGGCTCTGACTTACTTGAGGCGGGATTCATCTTTGTTGCTAAGTTCTCACTATCCCTTGTCAAAACAGCACTATATCCTCCAGCTTAATTTAATTTTGCATTTCATTGTAAGACATATATCTTCAGAGAACTCCACATGGTTCTCCTCTGAGAAGGCAAGGTCTTGACCCAACTCTTCTGGAAGACTGCCTTCTCTTCCCTCCAGCGCTTAGTAGGCTCAGTATCCCCAGGGGGGTTAATAGGGAGATGGGGAGGTAAGGGGAAAAACCCTTTAAAATTCCACATCGCTGACTTTACAGTTTGATAAATGCTCTGTTTCGTGACCTCTTCCACCTTTCCAATTCGCGTGTCATCAAAGTGACCTGCTTGAGGCTGTGTGTGTCTTTTATATTGCTTGCCTCTGAGAAAGAAACTCAGAAGCAGAAAGCCCACCTGTTAGAACCTGTTCCCCGTGAAGATGTGTGTAAAGATTTCCTTTCTCCTTGTCGACATGCTCAGAATAATTCAAGTTAAAGTTGCTTCAGTGTCTCCGTTATGACCATTGCCAACTAATATTTCCTTTGCATAACTCGCTCAGAGCTCCCTGCGATTTCACCAGCACATTCCAACGGATATTAGCTGTGCCGCATGAGCCAAGGGTGCAGCCGCATATTGTTTGTGTGGAGGTGATGAGGACCAGAAGTGTGCTCAGCACTCTAAAAATGAACACTTGTGGCCAAAATATCCTAGCAGATGGCCTGAGGGCTCCCAGCCGTGCTCATGCAAATGTAAATTATGTGGGTCCCATTGTGAAGGACTACGCTAATGTTTGCATTTGATTCTTTTGCAGAGCAGTTCATGACCCCTGTGTTATACTTTAGACTCTGTAACAAAGCAGTTAAATCGGGAACAGTTAGGTTATTCATGGCACCCAGCCAGGCTAGTTCTCTTCTATAAGTCCAACCCTCCACCTTTGTCCTGAAGAGAAATACAGTACTTGGAGATCTTAGCAGCAAGAAAGCCCCTTTGTATCATGGAGATCAAAGAGCATGGTTGAGGTCCAAAGCAAAGCACCAGACCACATTGCTCCTAAGAGAATGCTCACTTCTGTGGCCCACAGCTTAGCTCAGGCACTCCCCCAAGGGGACCTTCCGGAGCAGCCTAGCCCACGGAAGCCGCTTCCCTGCCTAAGCTGGCAGGGCTGCTAGGAACAGGTACTCAGCCAAGGGAGAACCGTTAGTCACCCAGTTCTAAGAGGTGAGCACACCTTGAGCTCTCAGTTTTTCTGTTGCTTGGCTTCTTCCCCTCCTTCCACCCTTTCTCTTCTTCCTTCCAGCCCTATAAGCAGTACAATACGCTGAATGCTGACACCACCCGAAACCTCATGATTTGCTTCCTGTGGATCATGAAAAATGCCGATCAGAGCCTCATTAAGAAATGGATCGCGGACCTGCCATCGATGCAGTTAAATGGAATTTTAGACCTGCTTTTCATCTGTGTCTCCTGTTTTGAGTATAAGGTAAGTATGGGATATGTCAACTTCATGCCAGTTTCTATTTTTTCAAGTGCAATTCTGTCTTGTTACTCCTCCCTTCCCTTTGCCTTATTAATTTTTCATGCTTTATTTCAAATCCATCGCTTACCTCCATTTATGTAGGTGTGATCATTACACAGGGAAAGGACATCTGCCTTCTGCTGCAGGACGTGTCAAAACTGGCTGACATGACCATGGAGTGATCCATTTTGACAGTTCTTTCCACCAAAGTGATTGTCCCCTTGTCTCTGTCCTATCTAGGGGAAACCGAGTTCTGACAAAGTCAGCACTCAAGTCCTGCAGAAGTCGAGGGATGTCAAGGCCAGGCTGGAGGAGGCTCTGCTCCGCGGGGAAGGGGCCAGAGGGGAGATGATGCGCCGGTGCAGGGGTCCAGGTGTGTTGGGCCAGCCCTTCCCTGCTTTTTGTCAAAGAGTTCTCCACCCTCTATAGACAGGAATGTCTTCCTGAAGTCACTCTCTTGAGACATTTATGGAAGCATCAAAGACAACAGGTCTGGAATTCTGTGTGTGATATATACAGTATTCCCCTCTGCACCTAAAGGCAAGCTGCTATTCTGAGATGAGAGACTTTGAAAAGGTCCCCAAAGAGCACAGGATTTGTTGTTGGTGGTAATTTGGTTGGTTGGTTGGTTTTGTAATACTGGGTATTAAATCCAGGACCTTGCACATGCTAAACAAGTGCTCTACCACTGAGCTACATCCCCAGGTCCCAAATGTCATGTTTTAATGAAAATTTGGTTGTGGGTAAAGGTCACATACCAGAATGTGGGTCATCAAGGAGGTAGGAAGTGCCTCCCTCAAGACTAAGGCCTTTCTAGGAGACACAGGGAGCATGGTCAAGAAAGTAGGGTTACAGTTCCCAGATCATCTCCCCAAATCATTCAGGGCACTGCCAGAATGGAACCAGTTCCCCAAGATGGCCTCCAGGGACCTGCCACACTGGGAATGGCCTCAAAAAACTGAGCTCATCACTCTAGAATACAGTGAAATGCCCCAATACCCTTGATCAAACTTTTTCCTTATTCACTGTCCTCTCAGTAAAACAGAGTGACAGCTTGTTCTATTCAATGGGACATAATGGCAGGGAAGTTGGAGGAAGCTCAAGTTTTTCAGTGACGGTTGGCCACCTAAAATAACACCTATACGCTCTCTGCCAATAATGCAGTGAAAGCCTGCAGAGTTCACTGGAATCCCCTGTTTATGAGAAATGTGCTTCCTTACAACCCAGAGAGGTAGGGGTTCTCCTAATGCTCCAGCCATCAATCAAAGAGCAGACTAGCCCAGACATTAGCAGTTGAGTAGTTGGTTTTATCTCCTCCCAGCATCCTGCAGGCTCTAATTAACCAGAAAAATGGTGCTGAGTCCTCGGCTTGAGCTTGTTACGGAAATTCTGGTTATCTTGGAGAGATTCATGCTAATCAAATTCCTGTTGTGCATTTCTTAACTCCTAGGGAATGACCGATTTCCAGGCCTAAATGAAAATTTGAGATGGAGGAAAGAGCAGACACAATGGCGGCAAACTAATGAGAAGCTAGATAAGTGAGTCACTCAGCGACTTTGTTCTACTTTTATTTAAAGTCCAACACTATTTTTCCCAGGCTCCTTATATTACTAAAACAACTGCATCCTTCCAAGGGTCAGAAAAATGAAGCATTTCTATCTGTGTAAATATGGTTCATCCAAGGATCAAAGGTATGAGTTATGATTTCCAGGTCTTAAAACTGTACCCCACTGATAAGCATTTACAGAAAACTAATATTAAGCCACCTCAGATAACTTAATTAAAGCAGCTGATGGGGGGCAGGGAAATAGAGAAAATGAGACAAGGTGCTCAAGTCCACATACTTTTAAATCTGTATTTCCTTTTTGGAAAGGGACACAATGATCTATATTCAGGAATGTTTATGTCAGCGTTACTTGAAGTTGTTTCTAAAATTAGAAACATAAGTGCTCAAGAATAGGGAAATATATAGCAAAATATTAGCTTGTTTTTAAAGTTTTTTAAGCCATTTTAATGACATGGAGAAATGCCTATGGAATAACTGTCAAGGGGACAAAAGCATTTGGTTTTAAAGTATCATGTCAGACCTCTAACTACATAGAGAAGGGATATTTACCAAGAACACTAATGTAATAATAGTTTTCTTTGGATGCTGTGAATATAGAGAATTGATATTTTCTTTTTTAGGCTTTCTTGTGTCCCCTACAATGAATTTGTGTCATGTTATATATTATAGTCAGAAAAAATACATGCAAAGACATGAAAGAAGAAAAATCTTGATTGGATTGCAATGTATGCCCCTGTATAAAAGGGACTATATATGCAATAATTAAGACATATGAAGATTAAAACTAAATATATATGAATACATAGTGCACATCTCCTCTCATAGGTCTGAGTCCCGGGATTCACTGAGCAAAACATTTAATGTTTAAATGCAAAACATTTAATGTTTAAATACACACACGTATGCATAGGTAGGATAGTGCCGTGATGAGTAATACATTCCTCCTGGGGGAAGATGGGAAGATTTGAATAGCAGTATTGTTTTGTAAGTAAATATTTGTTAATATCTCCGCTGTTACCATAAGAATGACACATTCTGGTTCAGTTATGGAATTTTGGGGAGTCAAATTATTTCAGAACATCAAAGAGATTAATAAATTCTTATTACAGATGTTACTTGGGAAACCCGGTTGTTGGTCTTATCAAAATCCCCATGCGCTTTGGGTATTTTATTCTAGCTCTACATTCCCTGCACTAATTTATAAGACACTTGATTCTGAGAGAGTACATTCTAGTTCAGACAGTGTACACTATCAACAACAAAAAAATGTGCATTCAGTGGTTACAGAACTGCTTAGCTGGTTAGGTCATCTCTCCTACAGGATTAAAGACGAGGCTCACAAGACATGTTTTGCCTGGACTGAGTAAACTGATATTTGGAGAACCTTTTCCCTTTTGCTTGCACTAACAACACAATATTGAATCTTATTGTACAGGCCCTGCCAATTTTCTCTACAATATTGAATCTTACCCTGCAGGGCCTGCTAATTTTCTCTAGATTAGTTCTCAGCCCTGAGCTACCTGGTAGGCTTCTCATTACCAGAGCTAATGATGCACATCTGCAAATCCTCAGGGGCTGTCTTAGAACAAGTATAACTGCTTAACATAGCCATTTGGAAAACTTTTTGTAATTATTATAGTAGTGTCTTTCACCTTTCTCTTTCAAATCACATTCCAATTATTTTAGTTTCTTTTAGAGCAGTAATTTTCAACCTAGGATACACATTAGAATCACCTGGGGAAATGTAAAGCTCTTTCTTTCAAAATGCCCAGACCAATTAACTCAGAATTTCCAGCGGTGAGACCCAGGAACCAGTATTTGATAAAACTCCCTAAGAGACTCTATTCTGCAATTAAGTCTGGGAACCAGTGGTAGAGTAAGAATGGCTGGTAGGCTTTTCCAGACCCAGATTAGCCAGATGTGACAGCACATCCCTGCAGTCCCCAGCAGTCTGGAAGAATGAGGCGTGAGTATCCCAAGTTCAAGAGCTGAGTGGGGAATTCAGTGGCACTGCCTCAAAAACTAAAAAAGAAAGAAAGGGCTGGGGATGTAGATCAGTGCAAAGGCCTTGAGTTCAATCCCCAGTCCAGAGGGAGAGAGAGGGAGGGAGGGACAGACAGAGAGAGAAGAAAAAGAAAAGGAAAGGAAGGGAAAGGGAAAGGCAAGGGAAGAGAGGGGAGGGGAGGAGGAAGGACAAAAAAAGAGAAACAGATTAGTGGCGGTGATACCTGCATAGCAGCATGAATGTACTTAGTACCACTAAACTATTTACAAATTATTAAGATGGCAAATTCTGTTATGTGTATTTTGCTATGGTTAAAAATTGAGAAAAATTAGAATAATCTATATCCACACTACCCAGTACAGTAGCCCTAAACAGATATGGCTCTGCTCACTTAAATGATATAGCTAGTTCAAATTCAGATGTAAAATGAGTGAAAAATAGATGCCATATTTCATATTCAGTAGTAATTCTTATATTGATCATATTACTGTACACATTGACAGTATTTTTTTCTTCCTTAGGTTGTTTTATTTTTGAGTGGTGAGGACCGAACCTAAGGCTTTGCATATACTGGGCAAAATACAACTGAGCTACCCACCTCAGTTCTTTGACAGCATTTTTTGGGTTATTTTGTTTTGTTGAGATAGGGTCTCACTGTATACTCTAGGCTGGCCTTAAACTCACTACCTAACCCAGGCCAGCCTCAAACTCAGCAATCCTCTTGCCTCAGCCTCCCTCATGCTGGGATTGCAGGCATGCACCACCGTGCCTGATTCCTTGACAGTATTTTTGATATATTAGGTTACATAAAATATATCCAAATTAATGTCATCCATTTCTTTTTGCCTTTTTTATTTAGTGTAGCTACCAAAAATTCTTAAATGATGTATGTGTCATTCACTATGTTTCTATTGGACAATGTTGCTCTCAATTTAAACTACCTACAAGTTAATTTTACAGAGCTTTTAGATGTTCCTTATTTTACACAAATACTATCACTTGGAGAATGAGAAAATATGTCAGACATCTTCGGCCCAGAGAGCTTATCCTAAGTATGAAAACGATTGACTTGCCCAGAAATATTTTTTTAATCATTCAGTGCATGTAAACGACTATCATGCTCCATTATTGGGACAAGGGGAACTAGCACACAGCTAAACAGTGATCCTGGTCCAAGACCTCTGCATGCATAGCATGATATCCATCCCTTACTATACCATCTTGGCCACTGACACATCTTGGGAAAATCAATTCTTCATACCTCTTTTTTTTTGGGGGTGGGTAGCAGGGATCAAACTCAGGACCTTGCACTTGCCAGGCAGGCGCTTATTCCCTGAGCTATATCCACAGCCCCTATTCTCCATACCTCTTTCCTCAAAACTAAATGTGTATAGTGATACAAAATACAGTAGTCCTTCCTTATCCATAGGGAATACCTTCTAAGGAGCCCCAGTAGATGTCCAAAATCACAGATGGCACTGAATCCTATAGACAAAGCATTGTGATACTGTGACATCCAATGCAATCTGATAAGCAAAACAGATACCACCTAACTAATGGGCGGGTAGCATATACAGCATAGATACGCTGGCCAAACCATTGCTTCAGGCTGAATGGCAGAGGATAACATACTCTTTAGAATGGTGCATGATTTGAAACTAATAAATAGTTAATTTCTGAAAGTTTACATTTAATATTTTCAGTTAACAATTGACCATAGATAACTGAACCACAAAAGCAAAACCATGGATAAAGGGTTTTTTGTTATGTTTTGTTTTTTGGATTTTTTTTGTCTTTTTGAGACAGGGTTTCGTTATGCAGTTCAGGCTAGCCTTGAACTCACTGTATAGCCCAGGCTGGTCTTGAACTCACAACAATCCTCCTGCCCCAACCTCCCAAGTGCTGGGATTACAGGCATGAGCCACCACACCTGGCCTGGGGTTTTTATTTAATACCTTTCCAGCTTCACTTGGATTTTATGAAAATGGATTGATTAGTGCATAAACCACATTAATTCCTTAAAATGAAACTTAATAGGGAAACAGAACCTGGCAATTTCTTTCCCATTCCTTAGTATGTAATAATTTTCAATTCCCCGCAGGACGGTAGATGACCTGCCCTCCAGGAGTGCAATTTTTGCCTTCCATTGGAAAAGGGTAAAAGACCTTACATACCCTTGGTTAGGCAAACCTAAAGCACTCTTTGGTAAGTTAAGAGATCTTATCTCCCCTGACCCAATACTGTAGCATCACCTTTTGCAAACCTAGCAACTTTGCTGTTTGCCAAACTCACATCACACCCAGTGTCACCAGCACGTTGCAGAGGCTTCCCCTCACTCAGATCTGAAGATAGTTCTCATGCATGAGACCCAGGCACAGCTCTAAAGCTTTAGACCATCCTCTTATGGGCTCGTGTAATTGCTAGTAGCAAGCAATAATTGCATCTCTGCCCATTTTGTTACTTTTATAATTGTGACCATTATTTATAATAGGAGATGAGTTTGACCTGGAGACTTTACCTAGACAGGCTTCTAGGCAAGCGTCAATCTCGGAAGGCGCCTGAACTCCTTAGTTACTTGAACCAGCTGCTTTATTTTCATTTCAAGGTTAATTGTTCCAAGGATTTCTTTATGCTTCAGTGCATAGATTGCCATCATTAGAACCTGGCCAAGTTTCATTTGTGCTTTAATTTCATCTCTTTTTTGTTTCTTAGAACGAAGGCAGAGATAGACCAAGAAGCCTTAATCAGTGGCAATCTAGCTACGGAAGCAAATTTAATCATCCTGGATATGCAGGAAAACATTATCCAGGTGAGTACAGTAAACACCTGGTCTGATCTGTTTGACATGACTGTATGTACTGGAATTTTAAAAGGAATTCTTTATTTAAAAACGTGAAAGAAATAAACATGATCCCAAAATACCTTTTTAAAAAAATGAACTTGGGAAGTTTACTTTGTAACAGCATCCACCTTACAAATTCCAGACATATCATTCTTGTGACATCTTTTCTTGGAAAGAGGTAGGTATTTGATGAGCTGACCCGCATGATTAATTTGGCCCACCTATGTGCCAGGTTCATAATGTGAATGGTGGGCTTCTAGTCTAGTATCTAGAATAGGCTTTTTAACTAGGTTTCTTTGTATAAGTCACCTTCAGTTGAATAATGGTCACTGATTGATTGGTGTAGGTATAGGGTATAGGGCAGTGATGGCGAACCTATGGCACTCATGTTGTTTTTCTTTTAAGACAAAAGATATTAATGTATAAGTTGTTTAGTCTAAACTGAAACCTCAATATTCGATGTTTAACTATTGTGTTGGCACTTGGCAATGAATAAGTGGGTTTTGGGTTGTATCCTGGGCCCTTGGCTCTAAAAGATTTGCCATCACTGGTATAGGGGTTATTATTGTGACTGGACTAGGTAAAAAGCAGTGCTAAGTGTGATAAATGATGACTATTTTAGACTCCAGGTGACCAGAGAAAGATGTTTGTCCCCTGAATTTGCCATACCTGCTGTAGAGAAGTGCAGTCACTCCTCTAGATCTGCATGTTCTGCATCTTCACTTTCAATCAGCTGCAGTTCAAAAATATTGCATGTGGGTCCAGGGACTTAGCTCAGTGGCACAGCACCTGCCTGGCAAGCATGAGGTCCTGAGTTCAATTCCTGGTACCAAAAAAAAGAAAAAATCACATGTGTATTGAACATGTACAGAATTTTTTGTATCATTATTCCCTAGGTAATACAGCGCAACCACTATTTACATAGCATTTAGAGTGTGCAAAGTATTATAAGTAATATAGAAGTGATTTAAAGAAACAGGAGAATGAGTATAGTTTATATGTAAATATCACAACATTTTATATAAGCAACTTGAACATCCTCAAATTTTGGTATTTTGGGAGGCAGGGAGGAGGTCCTGGAACTATTCCTACAAAGATACCAGTGAAGGACTACCAGGACATAGTGTCTCCATGAACTTCGCACCAAAACATATTTGATTTTCTAAATAATAATTCCAGAAAGTCCCAAGAAACATATAGGGGAATCACTTTTCAGTTACCCTAAAACATATATCTTTACATTTACCTCAAGAAGCCATTTTTAGATTAGATCTATTGTTGCTTTGTAGGGCTAGAAGCACTATTGTTGAAATACAGTAGAACCTTAGTTACCCAATTTTTAACTTATCTAAAATCAAAGTAATTACTGTGCAACAATAAAAGTAAAAATGTGGGACATCTTTGATGACTTCCCTATCTTTGATTACTTAAATGCTCAGAATCATAATATGCTATCTTTATACAACATGACTTTGGGGTTTTGGGCTTTTTTTATTTTTATTTTTTTTTACAGCATGACTTTGGATGCTAGCAACAGTCTTCAAAATGTATCGGTAGTTTTCTAAGAAAGCTGAAATTTATTTATTTATTTTTATTTTTATTTTTTTCATGCCAGGAATTGAACTCAGGACCTTCCACTTGCCAGGCAGGCCCTGAAATTTATTTATTATCCTTGATGTTGTTAGTCCTGCTGCAGCTGATAAATAAATTCCAGTTTAGAAACAGCCTTGCCATCACGCAGCCGTGTTTTACCATGACTCCCACAGTTGTGATTTTGACAAGTAGAGCTGTCCCCCGTGGACTTCAGAGAAGGAGCACGTGGTGTGGTAGCTCTCAAACTGTAAGGCCTTTGACTGAAGGTGCTGGAACATCAGGTCACTGAGTTAATCAGCAGGAGCTTCTCCTGTTTTCAGCCCTAAACTTCCTGGCACAGTGCAAGTATTCACCATGCTGTCCTTCTGTGCCCCTAGGCAAGCTCGGCTCTGGACTGTAAAGACAGCCTGCTGGGAGGTGTTCTGAGGGTCCTGGTGAATTCACTGAGTTGCGATCAGAGTACCACATACCTGACTCACTGCTTTGCGACACTCCGCGCCCTCATCGCCAAGGTAAGAGTAGATGCTTGCTTTATTACTCTTAATGAAGAATAAGATTCTCAGGGAGCCTCACATCTCTAGGTGGACCAGACTCCACAGAGTGTATTAAGTGGCCCAGCATCAAATGTCTTCATTCTTCCTATGAAGAAAGTAGGTGTAATGAATGACTCTCTGGAAAGTCATGGGGGACAGCGGATTATGTCCTTGAAATGGGGACCTGACTAGCAAAATGTGAAGTGCACCTTATGGAGAGTCTATGACATGAGAACAAAAACAGACTGAGAGACTGCAATTTTCCCCTTTCTCTTGCGTGCTCTGTTATAATAAGATTAAGTCCTATGCATGGCTCCCATTAGGAAGTCTTACAAAATATGTAGCTTGACTTAGTACAACCGTCTTACATGTTCTACATGTTCTTTGGCCTATTAGTCTGGTTTTCAATCTGTATATATAATTAACTTTAGAAGGTCTTATAACATCAATAAATGAATCTGATGCTAGAAAAATAAAAAGGAATTGGATGGACAGGGAAAGAAGAGGATTGAAAGGTGTTATGTACATGTGCCAAACCCCTATGGTGAATGGAATCAGTATGTACTGCAGACATGTACTAATAAAAGGACAAAATACTGGAAAAGCAAAAATAAATGAATAGCAACACTTTCAAAATATGTCATGCAATGCCACAGGTTTAGAAATTAATTTCTGATAGCCTGAGAATGTACGTTAGCTTTGGGTGTCACAGTTTATGGAGATTAGTTTTTCTCCTTGATGAGAGATCTTATGGAGTACTTTCTCCATAGGGGCCTTTTCACTTTAAAAAGTAAAATTATTCTACTATCCTCCATTAGAACCATTTTTTCTTTCTTAGTCACCAGTAATTTCCAGGGAATCCAGGAAACTCATGATTAATTCTTTCAAAGATGTGACTTCACCAGTGAATTCAACCTGGGTCACAATGAAGTTAATAGCCCTGGCCTTAGCTGTGTAGTTCGTAATTAAATCCTGCGTTGACTTCATTGCTTAAATCCATCTTTTGACTCATGTAGTTCATTATCATTATAGAGCAGTGCATTAAGTCTTCTGGGATTTTTGCTTGTCCAAGCAGACATTTGCATATTTCAACAGGCACCCAAAGCCAAAAGCATATGAAAGTGCCAAGTGATGCTTCATGTCCTGTTGTGTCTGTCCTAGTTTGGAGACCTGCTGTTCGAGGAGGAGGTGGAACAGTGTGCAGACCTGTGCCAGCGGGTGCTGCACCACTGCAGCAGCAGCATGGATGTCACCCGGAGCCAAGCCTGTGCTACCCTTTACCTCCTCATGAGGTTCAGTTTTGGAGCCACCAGTGTAAGAATTCAGACCAGCTGGGTGATCCAGAATTAGAAGAGGAAGTCGATGCAAAACATTGTCAGAGGGGAAAAGCTCAAAAGCTTGGCAATATTGCCATTCATTTCTGTAAGACGCAGTTGAATGTAGATGGACAGCAACTTTCATCTGCATTTTCACCTTAGAGTGACAATCAGAACTAAGCAGTGCACTGGTTGCCGTGTGTATGTATCCCTAAGAAATGGGAGAACATATGTAGATTTAAAATTTCCTCCTGTGGAGCAAATACAACAGACAGGTTAGGAACTTAGAAGTGTGTACTCTTTCTTCATTGTGAATTGGTGCCAATTCTGGCTGGTACCAGGAGGAACTCTAGAAGGGAATTTTTAATGATCATTGTCATCTAGAACTGAGTTTAAATCAAAGCTTAGAAGCCTTTGGAGATCAGCTATATTGTAGAACAGTAAAATTTTGCCTTAGTTTGTGCAGAGTTAGATAGGTTCTTTTGGAATTTTTATATGTGATCATGTTAGTAAGCATATTCAAATGATATTAAAAGATAAATTGCCCATAGAAGAAAGGCAGGGTCCTCAGAACATATTAGCAATAATTATTTAAAACTCTTTAAGAGCTGCGCACAGCGCAGTGTGCCTGTAATCCTAGCACTCTGAGAAGCTGAAGGAAGAGGACTGCAAGGTTGACCCCAGCCAGAGCGACTTAGTGACTTAGTGAGACCCTGTCTCAAAATTAAAAAAAAAAAAAAAAAAATTAAAAAAGGCTGGAGATGTAGCTCAGTGCAAAGGCTCTGGGTTCAATCCCCAGTACCATATGAAGGAAAAACTCTTTAAGGCCTTTCCTATGGGCTTTTAGGGCAGCCCTGTTTTCCTGCAGTCCTGGAAAGACCCAAGAAATGAACAGTTGTTGCTTATTTAGAATACAAAATCCCAGGAGCCCTGGCCTTGGAGGTCTCATTCCTCTTTGCAGTTTAAATAAAATTCCAAGGAGAGAATCTTGACCCGAAAAGATACATTCTGTGACCTAATTTTCTAAGACTCTCCCAGCCTTGAAGTAGGGAGGCAGCACAGTCCTCAATGAAAATTTAAAGAAAGCCCGACAGATTTATGTGAGTGCAACATCCATTCAAAGTATTTAAGCAATAATGTTAGTCTTGTACAGAGTGTAGCTCACATTTCTTTGAGACAAAAGGAAATGATTAAGACTGGGATAAAAGAAACGCTGGGAAGTTGTTTCTGTCTGGCATTACTGCCTTCAATTATGTACTAGCTGCGTGTCTCTATTTAGTCTTCTGTTGTTGCTTTCTTTTTTTGATACAGAACTTTGCAAGAGTAAAGATGCAAGTAACCATGTCCCTGGCATCTTTGGTGGGCAAAGCGCCAGACTTCAATGAGGAGCACCTGAGAAGATCCTTGAGGACCATTCTGGCCTATTCAGAAGAGGACACAGCCATGCAATCAACTCTTTTTCCTGTCCAGGTAGACCAGTGAGCATCTCTTGCTTCATGCAAGAGTTTGGGATCAGCTGATTATAAATATACACAAACACACATATGTTTATACAAATATAATTTAGGTATTATATATTATTTACAATTATTTATTGCCTTTCCCATATAAGCGTGCTTCCAGTACCTTGAAATTTTTAAAAAACCAATCCACCAGTGCTGGAGATATAGCTCAGTGGCACAAGTGCCTGCCTGGCAAGCACAAGGTCCTGAGCTTGATTCCCAGTACCAAAAAAAACCGCCACTGTCCCAAACTTCAAGATCCCAAGAGTCTGTTTGGAAAGCTCAGTCTCAAAGCAATTAGGGGTCAACACAAGACAGAAACTAAATGCTGTGTAAGGTCAGAGAAAGAGAGGGAGTAGTTACACAGTCTAGTGCCCCAGAAAGGCTCAGGAAAGGCTGGGCCAGGTGCAGGATTAGTGAAGGGAAATTACAGGAGGGGTGAGAATGAATTATAAGAAAGGATGAAGGGATCAGCTTGACCAGTGAGCACTTGATGGCAAGGAAGAACCGGGTTAGAACAAACTTGTAAAGAAGATGAGTAAGGACAGCTAAGGAAATGAGTGGGCGGTCATCTCTTCATGCCGGTTACAGTGCCTGTGAAATAAATAAAAAACAGGTCTTTCATCTTTTAGCAAAGTTCCTAGCCTACTCTGTGCTGGGTTCCCAGCTAGTTAGAATGAACGAGGAAAGGGTGAATGAATTTTTCTTTCTCCCCTTAGTCTGAGGGCTCCGTTTGCCCAGTCTCTCCCGCTTTCTGCAGTACGGTTGTGTTCTCATTCTCAGAACTCATTTCCGGTCCTCTGCTCTGTATCATAGCCTGCCTCCCTCGTCTTCTCTTGACCATGCTCCTCTAACTGAATGTCCTTGTTACACAGAGATATTTTCCAGCAAGACCAAGCAAAGTAGGGTCCATATAACAGAGCTCTTCAGTGTCTGCACCCAGTTAAGTCTAATGGAAGGATTTTTAAGAGCCCTGGAGGGGCCAGGGATATAGCTCAGTGCCTGCCTAGCAAGCTCAAGATCCTGAGTTGGTAGAACGAATAGGAGAACATTCTGTAGCTGAAACACTTGCCAGGGGCCACATATCAGCCCATAATCTTTCAACCTTTGTGTGCTGCAAGCACACACCCCTCACTGTTCCTCTGGTGTCTTTAAGTGGCTCCAAAAGGTTCTGAAAATTTTGAAGCCTTAAGGAGATCCAGAAAGCCTCAGAAACATGGAACCCAAACTGAGCGCCTAAACTGCCTCTACCTGGTATAAAAATCCTCATGCTTCAGGTTGCAAATAACTGAAACTAGTTCAAACTAATTTAAATACAGGGTGTTAGGGTAGGAGATAATGTATAACTCCATGGATCACATGACCAACTCACATCTGGGCCTTCGAAGTACCTTGTCTCACAAAGGTGAAAGCCACAGAGGAGCCATCTAGAGTTTCCTACACTTCTGATCTCTGCTTTTCTCTGAACAAAGCCTTACCATAGATTCCCCCATGCACATTCAATATAACCCTAACTCCTTACAGCAGACTGCACAGCCTGAATTACTGAGACCTTATACTTCTTTGCAGCTAGAAGAACTTCTCTGCAATCTGAACAGCATCCTTTATGACACAGTGAAAATGAGAGAATTTCAAGAAGATCCTGAGATGCTCATGGATCTCATGTACAGGTGAACACATCTGATAAAATCAAAAGGTTACTACGTGGAGGGTCTGTGGCGTGTTTGCTAATATTATCATAGGTAACACAGGTAAAACTGTTTTGATGCCATCCAAACACATATGTGAGAAAGGTTGGAAATTGAATATTCAGAATGGGAAATTAAATATTCAAAATGCATACATATATATAAATTTTCAGAAACATCACTAATTTGACACTATCTTCCATTTCAAATAGAATGAGAGGAAAGAATTATCAACTGTTACGTGAATTCGTTCCTATATGGTTTTGTCCCACTTACGTTCAGACATATTTATATCTGTATAGCTATACCTGTACCTATGTCTATGTCCATAGCTCTGTCTAGATATGGTTTTATATTAGAATCATATTTCACTCCCTAGTTTAAAATTTTGCCTTCCAGTCTTTCTTTGGGAGGAACTTTTTATAGAAGCAGAATTTTTCCAATGCAACATCATAACTAGGGTAGTGCTTTCGTCTTCGGATATTATGAAAAGAAAGAAAGAAAGAAAACTGCTTGAAATCCATGATAAAGGACATGATTGTACCGTGATTTTTCTTCTCAGAAGGCTTTTCCTAAGTGCTTTTTCTCCAGTCCAGCACATCCCAGGCACGGAACAAAAATAGCTGGATGAAAATATTTGCCTTTTCTCTCATTTTCTGAAAACTTAGGCAAAAATCTTGGGGGGAAAAATAGCCACATACAATAGAACGGTGTCTTTAATTGGTTGTCCTTCATACTGTTTGTTAATTTGTCTTCAGAATTGCTAAGAGTTACCAAACATCTCCTGATCTGAGGCTGACCTGGCTCCAGAACATGGCAGAGAAACACACCAAGAAGAAGTGCTACACAGAGGCTGCCATGTGCCTGGTGCACGCAGCCGCCTTAGTGGCCGAGTATCTGAGCATGCTGGAGGACCACAGCTACCTGCCTGTGGGCAGTGTCAGCTTTCAGGTAAGGCCAAGTTCAGCTTTTCTCTTGGAGCAGCGGTCTCAGCCAGAAGCAATCTTGCCTTGACCCCCATTTGACAATGTCCAGAGGCATTTTTGGTCCTTACCATGGCGGCTAGGAGGGTGAGTGCCGCTGCTCTCTAACAAGGAGGGGCCTCAGACATTGCTGAACGTTCTACACTGCGTAGGGAGTTTTCCCCCTACTAAGAATCATCTGACCTCAGTTGTTACAGCGCCAAGGCTGAAAAACCCTGTGTTAATGTGTTGTATTTGCCTCCTCTAACTGCTTTGCCATCTTTCCTTTTTCAATTACTGTTTACAGTAATGGTGTTTAGAGTCAATAGCCGCTTGAGGAGACATTCTCAAACAAGTACATGCGTGATTTCATTTGACCTTTGCAATAAACCTGTGAAGCTGGCAGACAGGGAGTGTGTTATTACTCCCACTTCACAGATCTAGGAACTGAGAGAACAATTTTCCTAAGGTCATTTAAACTCTTTCTCAAAGACCTGTAATTGGCACTGTATTCCGACAAGCAGCAAAGTCTTTCTGAACATTGGAGAAATGATTTCCCTCTTGGCCTAATCCCTCTATTGCACCCCTCACCTCTGTAGGTTCTCATTTTCTGGTCCAAAGTTTAAAAAGAACCAAACTGACCTGGAAAGGGAAACAAAAAGCTAAATCAGTATTTTCTGAGGGTGAGCTGAAAATTATCCAGCACTGAGAAGGGGAAACTGTGCCATACCTAAAAGTGAGCTCACACTGGGAGGCTCAGTGGCTACTTGGACTGTTCTTACAGCGCAGCTTAATACAGCCTTTAGAGGATAAAGAACTCTAAAGTGTTCTGCGTAATCTGAAGAGATGACCATGCCTGAAACCGCAAACAATGTAGCTACAGTAATCGAGCTCTTTTCAAGCCAGACTTAAGAAGTCATTTGCAAGTATTTGTATTATTCTTGTTTGTATTTCTATGACTGATTTTATGAAAGGCTTTGTTCTCCTTATTGTTCTTCAACACGATTTTGCAATGCTCTGTCAAACAAAAGGAAAGGACAATTCAAAGCCGCTTTCCCAGGCTTAGAGAATAAGTCGCCGAAACCATTACTACTGGAGTCAGATGTTTCTAGTTTGCTCATCTGCAAAGCTGGGTTCGCTTCCTGTTACTAATGCTTCCTTTCTTGTGTCCTCAAGAGCGAAAATACTTATTGTATGATTTCACTCTCGGCAAAGACATTTTATTCTCAATTCAAAAATGTTTGTTATAAAAGCCAATAATTAATTTCACATACAAAACCATACACCTGCCCTGGGGCAGATAGTTTGCATATGTAAGAAAGATTACATGTCATTTGGAACCATATAAAAGTGAACATGAAAACTGTAAAAAAAAATAAATCAGTTTAGGCCTGAAATTCCAGCACTCTAGAAGGCTGAGGCAGGAGGATTGCAAGTTTAAGCACAGCTTAGGCAGTTTAGCAACTTAGCAAGATGCTGTCTCAAAATAAAAAAGAGGTAGAGATGTAGATCAGTCCAAAGGTCCTGGTTCAATCCCCAGTGCCGCTATCAATTTTCATCAAGTGTATTTTGGCCATGTGATATTATCAAGGCTAAGTATAGTATTACTCTTTTATTTCCAGAAAAATCTTTAGGTTTATCATTTAATGTTGAATTACATCATCCCCTTTTCTTATTTCACTTGCTACCATTTCTTATAGTCTTATGCCTTTTTCACTGTTACGTTTTATTCACTATTTAATCACTGAAATATTAATTTCTTTTTACTTTTGTGTTTAATAAGCCTTACTCTTTATGCTTGACTTAGACTCTAGTTATTTTGTCTCTAATGAGACATGCCAAGGTGAGATACAACTGTTACTTCAAAATCAACAGAAATGCCACATTATCTCTCCATGACGGTACACAGCTTTGTTTTTTCATATCTTTATCCATTCATCCCTCTTTTAGAGGATCTTTTTAGCGCTTAATCTGTCTTCATGAACTTTATATTCCAACCAGAGATATTGTGTAACTGCATGTTTCATTCATCATTCAATTACAGTTATGATGAGTACTGTTATAAAGAGACATTTTACGTCTCTTTATGTGAGCATTTTCAGGGTGAGCATTTACAGTGCAGCTCAGCCTGAGGTCAGGGAAAGCATAAAGAAGGTGAAGAGGAAGGTAGAAGAAACTGTGAAAGGTGAGGCCTTCATAATGTATGGAGAGCATGATGAGCTAGGTGTCAGGTACAAAAGAAATACCAAATTATGTTAATGCTGATGGTAAATTCTTGCTTCTCTCTGTTATGGTTTGTGTCTGGATACCCCTCAAAAGCCACATGCAGTCCTGGGGCTGGCTTTTAGGGTTTTGATTCATGGTTGTGAGTGCTACACCTGCCCTGGGGCAGATAGTTTGCATATATAAGGAAGAGGAAGAGGCTGCTTGCCACCATTCCCTCTTGCTTGTTGCTTTTACTGTCTTACACCACCACGAACTGCTGCCCTCTGCCATGTGCCGCTCTGCCTTGGAGCCAGCCAAGTATGGACTAAAACCTGAACAAACTGTAAGCTAAATAAACCTTTGCTTCCTTAATTTTGGGCATTGGGTAGTTTGTCTCTGCAATGAGAGAAATCGTAACCGAGATACTCTCCAATGAGACATACCAATCAGTTTGGAAATGGATGTTTAAGAGCCACAGAACACCCAAGGTAAAAACGGAATTCATCCTCCTACATAAGGGAGGTTACCCTGGAGGAGTACTCACCAACTAAAGATCCAAACAGAGCCGTCAGACCTCAGGGTCTTCACCACTTCCTGTCCTGGGCTTCAGTTCTCTGACCCTCATTCTTCACAGACTTTCTACACTGCTTAAGGTTTAGGCTTGCATGTGCCTAGGAGAAAAGAGACAGGCCTCATTTCTAGCAATTGCAGAGAAAGTCTCTGGCCATCTCATCAATTCTGATTGGGTAATGTGCTTATCCCTGAACCAATCCTAATGACCAAAGAAATCAAGTGGTCTGATTGGCTCAGCCAGAGTCACAGGTTTCCCTTTGGTGTTAGCAGTGATTCACCAAAAGAAAGAATGCTTTATGTTACAGAAGGAGGAAGGGATTATGGGCAGTGTTAACAATGCATGTGCACTGTTGCTTTTTCAATCTTGTTCTGCCCCAATAAACTTGCACATTTGGAAAAGACTTGTGAACTAGAGATAAATCTCATAAAGAAAAATAACTTTGAGGTCGCTGAATTGCAAGAAGCTGAGATCATTAAAATTCTGTGTTCGGGAATACAGTATTTATGTAACACATGTATGTATGGATGTGTATCAGGTACTCCTGTTACTCTTACTTCCCTAAATCTTAAGCCAGGGAAGTCTTCCCAGAAGCTTTTTCCTCTGACTAAAGCAATAACCTAATAGTTTTATGTCTGTTCTTCTATATGTATAAGATTGAAGGCAATTGTAATAATACTAGTTTCTTGAGTTGTTTTCTTTCAGTGGAATTTATGGGACTTTGTGCTACCTCCAATTCACAAATATCATAACACATAAGTTAGGCTTGAAAGAAACACTGATCACAAAGAACCTTGAGACACTCCACCTATATTCATAAAAATACATGATAATGTTGGGCGTAAAGGGATAGATATGGTGACTGTCTCCCCATCAATTGCCCAAGTTGATTCTCTTCATCTTACTAATTCTCCTAGAAGGCAGACAGCTTTTACTTCACAAGCCACCTCTGCTAAATTAGTGACAGCTGACTAGAACACTATGCTGAGAAGATTTTGAGACTATGTCCAAGTTCTGGAGGAATGAGTATGATCATTGATCCTTCATGATTGCCATTCACATAGTGCTAGGAATCAGTGGCATGTCTGCTACCTATTTGCCATCCATAGGCTAGGAAGGGCCCCTTTTCTTCTGTATTCTACATGCATTTATTCCATAGCTGTGAGCCAAGGAAATAATTAAGTTGACTGTGCCAGGGTCACAACTTGGGTGACAAAATGTGCAGAGGTCCTCGCTGTCAGGCTCAGGCGAATGTAAGATCAGCACCGTGTGACCCTCAGGGAGAGGGTGTTCCTGTTTTGTGACCAGGGTTTCTCTTTCGTGTTGCCCTCACCCTGGTCGCTGCATTCCCTGCTAGAGGCTCTAAAGTTTAGTTTTTATAAAGAAAGATGTAGCGAGATGAAATGGTAAGGGGGAAACGGTAACTGTTGCACTGCCATAAAACCTTCCAGAAAGAAGGCATTCCTATTTTCTGTGGTTGGACATTATGACTTCTGATCTGAAAGGCAAGATAGTAGTTGCAGCTTATGTCAGAAGAACATCCCCAAAAGTCAGAGATTCACTCAGCTGATGAAACAGTCTAGTTAAGTGTTCACCAGCCTTTGCCTTTTAAAGGCCAAGATTCTTGCTATCCCTCAGGGTGGTTTCACTAAAATAGGGTTGTTTCAACCCAGCTGCTGTTACCTTGAGAAAAGTGTCCTTTCTATGAATCTCCTGAAAGTTGTAAAGAAGAGAAAGTGGGGTTGGGAGCTGGTTGCTGAGTTCCCCTTCACGGTGAACACCAGGCAGGGCTCTTCTGGGGAGTACCACACGGTTGCTGCCCCCTCAGCCTTGGAGAGGGCCTCGGAGAGCGGGCTTCCTGCTTCCCACATCCTGGGCTCCCCGAGTCCCTTCCACACCTGCTCCACTGTTCTCCTGCTCATACTGTGATCTCTTGCAGAATATTTCTTCCAATGTGCTGGAAGAGTCTGCAATCTCTGACGACACCCTGTCACCTGATGAGGACGGAGTGTGCTCGGGCCGGTACTTCACCGAGAGTGGCCTGGTGGGCCTCCTGGAGCAGGCCGCAGAGCTCTTCAGCACGGTCAGTGCCCAGAAGGCGTCCCAAGGCTGAACCCTGGCTGCCAACAATGTTTAGCCTTAACGGCCCAACGAGCCCACTTTACACACACTGTGGGTGTGCAGGGCAAGGAGTGGGCCTGGGGAGGACTTTGATGTCCATAGGTTGCCTCAGCTCTCCAAGACGGATGAGAAGGCCTTTCATCACGGAATATTCTGGTTTGCACTGCGTGCTCGTTGGCTGGGCTGCAGTTTCACAGGGTTATTTCCGTTTAATGGGGTGGAAACTCAGCCACAGAGAGATGAAATGGCTTGCCCAGGATTACACAATACACAATGAGGCATGTTCTCACTCCCTCATTTTCCCTCTCCTTGAGAAGAAAACTGGGAGGAGAAGGCAGGAATCCATGTCTTCCCTACAGTCTCTGAGGTATCTTTAGGATCTCTAGAGATGGGGTGCAGATATCACTGAGACTTCCTTGTTCACCTCATCTCAGCCTAAATACTCCTAATAAGAGATTCAGATTGAGGCAGAAGTCTCTCATCAGTTTTCATTTTAATCATCTCACTCTTTCTTCACACTGTAAACCGAATAAACATCTATTTCACTGCATGTAGCTAATTTTGTTTTCATTCCGATATTATTATTTATTCTCTACTTATCATCCCCAATATGATTTAATTATTATTTTACCTGTCTTCTCTTTCCTTCTTTTTCTCTCAAGATTCAGACAAGTTCCAATATATGCTTATTTCTCTGAAATTCCAGAAATTAAGTTAGTTAGAATCCTGTTAACTCCCTTGACACATATCGTGAGCAGCAGTCTAGAGGCAGACTTCCAATGGGCTTTAGATACACAAAATCTGTCTTCCTAAATGTTTAGTCCCTGATCCCAATCTCCTCTCCTGGTTTTTGTTTTGCTTTTTCTATGCGAAAATCTTTCTTCCTAGTCAACATCACCACAAGGACAATTTACTAATGTGTGCAGTTCAGTTTGAAAGCTCCAAGAAGCTGAGATGCTTAGACGGCAGGCATATGCTGT
The DNA here is from genome assembly GCA_004027595.1 of Dinomys branickii. Classification (NCBI taxonomy): domain Eukaryota; kingdom Metazoa; phylum Chordata; class Mammalia; order Rodentia; family Dinomyidae; genus Dinomys; species Dinomys branickii. Next base: position 60,234 of record PVLD010000968.1, on the reverse strand, counting down.
AAAGTCCTGTGAAGGAAGAATAAATTTATTCTCCAGCACATCATTCTCAAAGTAAACTCTGGTTGCTCTTCTTACAAATCCAGTGATCTGAAGTCTAGTTCTTTTGTGTGTCCAAGGGAGGTTTGTACGAGACAGTGAATGAGGTCTACAAGATGGTCATCCCCATTCTGGAAGCACATCGAGACTTCCGGAAGCTGGCCTCCACTCATGACAAGCTGCAGAAGGCCTTTGACAACATCATTAACAAGGTAGCTGGAGATTTCAGCTCATGGTGCTGCCCCCTGGCAGCAGGTGACCCTGTCCCAAAGATGCTCAGCCCTCCCTCCTCTTAGAGACTGATGTACCTTGAGTTATTACTGTAACTCTCACCCATCAAAGAGAGGGGCTGGAGGTGGTTGACACAGATCCAGAATTCAGAGTGTGAATAAAAGCAGTCTGATTTACTTTATAGCCAAGAAATGTGAGAATCTTTTAAACTCCTTTAAGAAAAGTCCTAGAAATCTTTTGTGGGGTTTCTTTTTTATGATTTCTAAAGTTTATTCTATAAACATTAAATGTATTTACCTCAACTGTAGAAATAAAATGCTTAAGACATCATAAAAGGTCCTTTTAACCCAATAAATCTTCGGAAATGATGTAACTAAAGTAAGATTTTTTCTTATTTTATTTAACAGGATCATAAGAGAATGTTCGGAACTTACTTCCGAGTTGGCTTCTATGGATCCAAGTTTGGGGATTTGGATGAACAAGAATTTGTTTACAAGGAGCCTGCAATTACAAAGCTTCCTGAGATCTCCCATAGATTAGAGGTAAGAAAAGAAATGTATGTGCTTGACATTGTATGCTTTACAAAACCATGTTAGAAAAAAAACAAGTTAGAATGAGTCATCACAAAAAAACTCATGAATGCCATGCATATAGCGTGGAACTATATATAAATCGTTGTACATTCCATTTAAAATAGGGAGGTGTTGGTGAGAGCCTGAGGTAAAGCAGGATTGGCTAGTGTGTCTCTAAACTACTGTGTATGTTTTCAGAGTTTATAAATTCACATCATGAATATTCCTTTTGAAGTCTGTATAAAATTCAGTCAATGTCACCTTTCTTATAACCCTGTCTAAGTGTTGGTAATAGATACTGACAGACAGGGAGCAGTAGAGCGGCGCTGACTTGGTTATCATCCTGACTGTGAAGCCGTCTGGCCAAACTACTGAATCACCCCCTCCCTGAACATAACTCTTCTGTCCTCTTTGTGTCACACATTCTTTTGTGACACAGAAATGCTTGACAGCTACACGTGGGCTGTGGCCGGTGTCTACTCCAGCCCGCCCTCCTACCTGGTCCATATAGTCACAGAGAACACGAAATTGTTCTTACAGGACAGGCTGAAAGGATGGCAAACAAGAAACAGCACAGAGACAAGTCAGAACAAGAGAACAGATGTTGAAAAGGCCACGCACTACAGGCTCAGAGAGGAAGTCAAGTGTTACCACTGAGACAAACCCCTCTCAGCCTGGGCAAGCAGCCCCAGGGCCCCGCCAGTAGAGAACCAGACTCATTCCTTATTTTTTGTGACTGCTTTGCATGGATGCTACCTTACGACTGTAATACATTTAAGACATCTTGTTGTCTAGTTGCGCCTTGCACTGTGCGTCCTTGCCAAGTAAGACAGGTGACTTATCCGGCTTAGCTCACAGAAGTCATGGCCCAGATTGTTTGGGTGACTTGCCCAAAGACACTCAGCTCATGAGAAGGAAAATTAGCCATTGGCCCAGGCCACTTGGTTCCCTGATACTGTTTAGGATTAGGGGCTGGGGGTATAGCTCAGTGGCATAAGCGCTTGCCTGGCAAGTGCAAGGTCCTGAGTTTGATCCCTGGTACCGGAAAAAAAAAAAAAAAAAAAAACAACTAAAATTTAGGATTAGAGGCATATGCTTTGCCTGCTTGTACTCTGCAATTTGCCACATTATGGGGCACCTGGTGACCTCTAAGTTCCCTGATACCAAAACCTAAAAGTTAATAGTGCTGTACCCTTGGAGGTACCTCAGGAAATATGATAGCCCTCACTGAACCACAGGCCAAGCGCCTATATTATGAGGAAGTATAGATCAGTTGACAGTGTAGAACTTCCTTATATTTTTATTTATGTCTCAGGAAATGCTGAACTTTGCTCCTTAACTCAGAGGAATACTCAGATAATCAGTGAACAAGTTTTATTTTGCACTTGTTCCAAACTTATTCTGCTTCTGAGGAGACGAACAGTGGCATTATGTTCAAAAGAACCTTTAAACACTATTGGTTTCTTGTATCTAGGGATTTTACAGTCAGTGTTTTGGTGCAGAATTTGTGGAAGTGATAAAAGACTCCGCTCCTGTGGACAAAACCAAGTTGGATCCTAACAAGGTATGGAGGAAATTTTCTGAAAAATAGCCATCAGGCTCTGAATGCCCTTTTCTGCCCACAGAGCCCAGAATGACCTCCTCTATTAGAACTCTCTGACTCATTTCAATGCTACCAAACATTTCTCTCTAGGGTTCAACTACTGGTTCACTAGGTCTTTCCTTTTTTTCTCTTTTTCTTTTTTTGTCTTTTTGAGACAAGGTCTTGCTATGCAGTTCAGGCTGGCCTTGAACTCATTTTACAGCTCAGGCTGGTCTCAAACTCACAATGATACCTCTGCCTCAGCCTTCTGAGTGCTGGGATTACATGTGTGCGCCACCACACACCACACCCAGCTAGGTCTCAAAACATACTGAAAGGCAAGAATCAACATAGGACCAACCGTGTGTCTAGAACTGCATTAGACTCTGTATGTACATCATTGCATCCTCCAACAGCCCTCAGAAATAGGGTTATTGTTTTTTTCCCTATTTTACAAATGAGAAAACTGAGGCATAGAAAAGTTGAGCAACTTTCTAAGATCTTGCAAGAGACAGAGCTGGTATTCCAATGAAGGGTGTTCCTCCCCAGACCCATGTTCTTAATTACTGCTTGTTATCGCCCGTCTGTAAAACCTTTAAACTCAATTTAAAACATGTTTGAGAATGTCGAGCCGGGTGTGGTGGTGCACTCTAATCACAGCCCTCAGGAGGCTGAGGCAGGAGGATTGCCACAGGTTTGAGACCTAGCTGGGCTACATAGTGAGTTCAAGGCCATCCTGGGCTTCATAAGAAGACTCTCTTGAAAAAAAAGTTTAAAAATATTTTGAATGCCACCATCTCACAGTGGCATTTAGTGGTACCTTGCTGTCGGCTGCCCATGCTCCCTTCAACCAGGTTCAAAAGGGCTGTGAGATTGGAGGGAGGGGGAAGGGCTTGGGCTCCAGTTTTCTCTTTTTGACACCAGGGTGTGTGTCATTTCACCCCCAACTGAGGGCTTTTCAATGGTCCAGGGAGATCCAAACTTAGCATCAGACTCTGTCTCATACTCCACATTTTGCAGGCTCCATAACATTGCTATGGCTTTAGACACCAGCCTCAGGTGGGACTCCCAGGCCATCCATCCTTCTAACTAGCTGGCTGCAAATTCAGGAGTTGCTGCGATACTGCCCAGGTTAAATAATTTACTAGAATGACGCACAGAACTGAGACAGGTACTATACTTCTGATTCCGGTATATGATGAATGCTGTGCATAGGCAAGTGGGGAAGGAGCACACGGTTCCATGTGCAGGCCCTCTCTGTGTGCAGTCCACACACACCAATGTGTTCACCAACTAGGAAGTTCCTCCAAGCCTCAGAGCACCCAGAATTGTTAGTAGGATTTCATTATGCAGGCATAACTGATTGAATCGGTGAACACTTAATTAAACACAAACTTAGCCCTTCTCCCTTCCAAGTCAAGCCAGCCCAAAGCTCCTAAAGATATGATTAGTCCTCTGGATGACCACCTGAAGCTGTCTAGGGCCCATCAGGAATCATCTCCTCAGCATAACAAAGTCATGCCTGTCACTTAGGAAATTCCAAGGATTTTTGAAGCTCTATACCAACAAGCAGGGACAAGGGTGCCACCCGCTCAGTCTACCTCACAGATAGTTCCATGATGACATGCCAGGCTGCTGGACATAATGTAAATGCCAGGTATTGTTAAGGGCCAGGGACAGAGAGAGAACCACTCACCATCTGACAGACCTGTAAAATGAGAAGTCCAAATTCCTCTCTCCATTCCGTCTGCCAGGGTAGTATGAAGATGATATAGAAAGGGAGGAATTGGCCAAATTTGAGAATTTATTTTTCCCTATTTTTCAGAACATTTGCTCATTGAAGACACATTCCCTAGGGTAGGCTTGAAAGCAGTTGTGGGAAGAGTTGAACTAAGTTTCAGACAGAAAAGTCTGAACTCCTTGGAAGATAGGTTGGGTGTTTGTGGAGATCCATGCCTTGCACAAGCCATGCAGGATCACCTGTGAGCTCCCTGACACCAGCATCTCTCCCCTTGCTTACAATTCTCCAGATCGGGTGTGAGAGCTCGGAATGCGACTCTGAGCCCAGAATCGCAGCCTGATTTCACTGTGCCAAGTAGTGACTTAGGTTCCGAGCCCTGTGATGGCACCTGTCCACCTCACTGGGTGGTGTCCAGCATCTGTGTTCACTGCCGTTCTGCTTTATTATTTTTTAAAAGAATCCTTCTTCATTATTAACTACCCTTTTCTCAGTGTATATACGTGTGCATGTTTAAGGGAGGCACACAGAATAAAATTCGGGGGGTTCGTGTTTAGTTCTGTGAGTTTGGACAGCGGCCTGTAACTGCCACCACAGTCAATGCGTAGAAGGGTCCCCCACTCCACAGTCTTCCCCGGGCCCCTTTGAGCCTCTACTGTCAGCAGTCTGCACTGTCTCTGTGGGTTGTCCTCGTCCAGAAAGCATATATGTGGGATCATACAGTAAGTAAATGGGACCAGGCAGCCTTCTGAGGCTGGCTTCTTTCACTTAGCATAAGCCACCGGAGATTCACCCACATTCAGCAATGTCTTCCTTTGATAGCTGAGTGGTGTTCTGTTGTGTGAATTTATTTCATTATTTAGCCCTTCCCCGTTTGAGGGAGGGACATTTGATTTGTTTCTAGTTTTTGTCTGTTATGCATAATGTTTCCATGTGAGCATACGTTTTCATTTCCCTTAAGTACACATGGAGGCATGGGGTGGCTGGTTGTAGGTCAGTGTCATTTCGCTTTGTAAGAAGCTGCTGCCTTGTAAAAGGTGGCTACACATTTCTCATTCCTGTGTCCCTGGATAAAAGATCGGGGCTCTCCATCTTCACCAACACCTTGTATTGATCGTTTTCTTAGTTCAGCACTGGCTCATAAGTGTGTCGTGGTCACTCTGAAAAGGAAAGTTTGCCTCTTTGGAATAGCAGTTTGCAAACTCTCCCATTGAGGCTCCCGTTGGGTCAGTTTGCTGAGCCTGGAGAGGGCAGCTCGCCTTCCTGACTCCACCCACAGGCACAGTCCTCTCACCTTCTTCACCCTCCTTTCTCTCCCCGCAGTGCAGAGGAGGGCGGATTCTAATCCTCTGACCTCAGGGTGGAGAGGGGAAGTGTGTGTCCCAGCACGCCTCTCCCCTGCGTCATGGGTCTGGTTTGCAGCATGGCTCACCTCCTCCTTCCCCTGCCTTCGCCTCCAGGCCTACATTCAGATCACATTTGTGGAGCCCTACTTTGACGAGTATGAGATGAAAGACAGGGTAACGTACTTCGAGAAGAATTTCAACCTGCGGAGGTTCATGTACACCACCCCCTTCACTCTGGAGGGGCGGCCCCGGGGGGAGCTGCACCAGCAGTACCGCAGGAACACCGTGCTGACCACCATGCACGCCTTCCCCTACATCAAGACCAGGATCAGCGTCAGCCAGAAGGAGGAGGTAATGGCCGGAGGGAAGGAGTGGGCCTGGACGCTCCCCCATCTGACCGCTCCCCCATGGCAAAAAGGAGAGAAACATAAAGATGTGTGGATATGGGCTGGTGTAGAGTTGCACGGTAGAGCACTTACTCAGAATATGTGATGTTCTGGGTTCGATCCCCAGCACCACCACCACCACCACCATCCCGAAAGAGAGAGAGAGATGTACTTGAAATGTCACGAAGAGCTGTCCTCTTGTTCTTGTGGTACCAGGGAATCCAGGCAGGTGCTGTGCCTCTGAGCTATATTTGCAGCCCAGCACCAGGGACTCCCATTTGAGCAGCTGCCTGCGTGTTTATAGCACTATTTTGTATTAAATATTGAATACTTTAAACTTATAGCTGTAGTGTAAATGTTCACATATTTAACTTTAATATTTATTTCGTGTGTGTGTGTGTGTGTGTGTGTGTGTGTGTGTGGTTCTAGAGCTTGAAGCCAGGGTCTCGTGCAAGCTCTCTACCACCAAACTACATCCTCAGTCTTTTTTCTTAATTTTCAGACCCAGTCTCACTAAGTTGCCCAGGCTGGGCTTGAACTTGTGATCCTGCTGTCTCTGCCTCCTGAGTCACTAGGATCATAGATGTGCGCCATCATGCCTGGCTTCATTTCCATTTTAATTGTAGATTTATATAAAAAGTTTATAGAGTTGGCCCTTTGTAATCTCAGGTTCATGTCCATTCACTAAGTATTGAAATATTTGGAGAAAAAAAACACATGTCTGCTGAGCGTATATGAACCTCCTTTTTATATTCCCTAAATCACTGAGTGTAAGAGCTACTTACATAGTGCTTGCACTCTGGTAGGTACCGTAAGTAACCTAGAGATGATTTAAAGTATAAAGGGTGTACGGATACTATACTACTTTTTATGAAGGGCTTGAGCACCCTTGAATGTGGTTTTTGTGGTGGGATCCTGGAGCCTATCCCCCATGGGTATGAAATGATGACTATAGTTAAATTCTAGATTTTTATGTAGAATTTTATAGACATAAAAGCTCATAGGAATGCAGGCATAGTTAGGCTTTTAGTTACTAGAGACAGGAAGCGCACAGGAGTAGCCCCACTGGGGTGTCAGTGTACACGCGGAAAGCTATCATGTGAGTTAGAGAAGTGGATACACACCTGGATTACTCCTGTGGCTTGACACAAGGTTCCCGCTTCCCATTTCTTCATCGATATGCAGTCAAGAGAAACCTCTAGAACTTTTAGCCCATCTTAATAGGACTGATGAAGAAAGTCTCTCAAACCACAGAATCATTCAGAATTATATGTAGCATAAGCACTTTTCTTTAAAACGCCCGCATAGACCTTTAGATGTCATCCATTCATGCAGGGCCACAGCCTTCTCTGTGGCTATGTTACTGATCACAATTCAATGGTGCCTTTCTTGTACAAACCTCAACCTTAGTGCGTTGTCCTCAACTTTCAGTCTTGCTTTCTGTAAAGAAGAGTGAGACCTTAAAGATCCTTGTTAAACAATATGAGGACAGAAGAATTTGGGTTTCTTACCTCCCCCCAGTCTTACACAGTTGTCTTGCACACACGTAAGATGACAGGAATTTTTACAGCAGCTCACTTTCATCATGTCTTGCCCAAGTATCCAGCTTGGGTTTTCATAAAAACAACTTTTTTTTCCTCTCCACACCCATAATTCAACAGTTTGTGCATTATGTAATTAGATTAGGTCATTAAAAAAACAAGTATAACAGGCATAATCAAGTTGGTGAGCAAGCAGATGCCTTGTGAATATCCACTTCATCAGGCAGGAACAGAGGAATGGAGTGGCTAAGCAGGACAACCACATTAGGGACAGGACTCGCAGAAGACCAAGAGAGTCTGACTGGGGGCCTGGTCAAGAGGAAGTTGGTATAAACGTCATCTGCTGTGTTTCTTATAATTTTGGACTTATGAGTATTAGGCACAGAAATAAACTCATCGTCCTGAAAAAGAATTCTCATAACTTCTTTTAGCCACCTGTACAGTGGTGCCTCAGTTCACAAACTTAATTCTTCCCATGATTCTAGTCGGGAGGTCAGTTGGATGAGAACTGAATCAAATTCAGTGGTTTGGTTTAGTGTTGACCTTGTGGAAAAATTTGATTCAGTTCTTGTCCAATTCAGTTTGCAACCGGAAACGTGGAAAGAATTAAGTTCATGAACTGAGGTACTACTGTAATTCCCCAAGAACTAAAGATAGTCCTTGTTTGGGCAGTGTAATATAGTACTACAGGTGGGATGGCTTAAGCAGCAGAAAGGTATTGTCACACAGTTCTAGGCTAGAAGTCCAAATTTAGAGTGTTAGTAGGTTCATGGCTTCTGAGGGGAAGAATCGGTTCCAGGCTTCTCTCCTTAAATTATGGATAGATGTCTTCTCCCTATACTCACATCATCTTTCCTCTGTTTGTACTTATGTCCAGATTTCCTCTTTGTGCAAGGACATTAGTTATTTGAGTAAGGATCCATTCTAATGAACTGTTTAACTTGAGAACCTCACTGAAGACCCTTCCTCCCAATAAGATCACATTGTGAGCCAAAGTTAGGAGTTCAGCATATGAATTATAGGGGGACAGATTCAACCCATCACGTTCAAGAAGGACCCTACCCCAAGCCAGCAGAACATAGCAGTGAGACTGCCCTTGAAGAGAACTCCGCTTACTAGGGACCACTGTCAGGGTGAGCTGGAGAAGGTACACTGAGGCCAAAAGTTTGTGTTTTGATGAGGAAGAAAATCTTGACTGCTGTGTTTGGCCAGTGTAAGTCAAGTAACTTGTTCAGTAATAGGAAAGGAAAGCTAACAATGACAGGGCATATAGCCTTTAAATATAGACATAATTGTGATCAAACTGAGACCTCCCTGCTCACTACCTGTGTCATTTTATGGAACTTACTTAACTTTATGAATCCCCGTTAGACTGTAAACTGCGGAGAATAAGAGACTGTTTAAAGCAGCAAATGGTAGTATATGTAGAGTCCCCAAAACATATAAATACTCAAAGAATATTAGGCCCTTTCTTCTTCTTACCCTGTTTGGAGTATTTTTAAATTATTCTGAAAGTCATTTCTTAGGTGCTCTTTAAATCCAGGCGCCCTGTCTGTCTCAGCTCCAGGCTTGTCCATAGCTTCTGAGAGCAGACACTGACTTCCCTACATTTCTGTCTTCTGTTCAGTTTGTTTTGACTCCAATTGAAGTTGCGATTGAAGATATGAAGAAGAAGACCCTGCAGTTAGCGGTGGCCATTAACCAGGAGCCCCCTGATGCAAAGATGCTCCAGATGGTACTGCAAGGCTCTGTCGGAGCCACTGTCAATCAGGTAAGCAAAACCATCTGGTGCCGGCCTTCCTGGTTCCTAGTCTTCACTTTGAGCGTGGCAGTATGATCCAGGAAACGGGTCCTGTTGAAGGGGGCTCTATCGGACCCAGCGGAGGCAGATTGTTGCAGGGCTTGAACCTAAGCTAAGAATACCTGTGGGAGAGATGGAAAGGCCTGGACCTCTAGCTTCTGTGTCAGTCACCAAATAAAAGCTTTGGCAGCCAGAGATGATTTGGGTCCAGGCTCCACTTCCAACCAGTCTGGATTTTCTTAAGCCTTATTAGAATCCTAACTCCTGAGCTTAGCATGGAACCAAGCCTGTCCCAGTGGGAGGTACCAGTCCAATGGACTGCCTTAATATCATTTTAGATCTGCTTTTGTCCACATGTCTACATTCAAAAAGTCAGTAAGCCCCATGACTCTTTCTCCTGTCAGCACATTTGAGTGTTCTTCTCAAAGTTTGGGGTCCACTTAACATCAAGAGAGCAGAGACAGTGAAAGGAGAAATACTGTTATATTCCCAAGATCTAAAAAAATTAAAAACCTTTTGTTTTTCTAAGTCCCAGTCCTCTGATGAGAATAGAAGGCTCATAACCCCATGACTATAGGCTATGCATACACTATGCTTATCTCTGGCTCAGGTTACCACTTTTGCAAGATCGTGCTCATCATTAGGACCACTGGATAAGTTAATATAAATGCGTAGGTCAAGACAATCCCCATTTTTAGAAAAGCAACTCAAAGCACATGTTACCTCTGAGGCATTATGTTACCTTTATGTGTGAAGGAAAGCCTAGCAGTAGTAGTGTTTCACTGAGAATATACCTGTGAATATTCTCCTAAAACTCCAGATTTCTCCTAAAGAATCAGTTTCCTGAGATGTTCAAAACCTTCACTGACCTGTTTTAGTCAAGCCAACTAAACATTTAAGCTAAGAAGCCACTCCTGTATTTTCTTCCAAGTTCATTTTCTTCCTAATATCTGTATTTTTTTTTTTTTTACCATTTTCACTAGGGACCACTGGAAGTAGCCCAAGTATTCTTGGCCGAAATTCCAGCTGATCCAAAACTCTATCGACATCACAACAAGCTGAGGTTATGCTTTAAGGAATTTATAATGCGGTAAGAATGAAAGAGGTGGACATATCTATACAGCAGTGGTTCTCTCTATATGGGTCCCAGACCAGCAGCTTCTGTATCTTCTGAGAACTTGCTAAAAATATTTGGCAGAGTTGGTATGGATCAGCAGTATAGTACTGGCCCGGCGTCCCCTGGGTTCTCTGCATAGCTGTGCACGTACAGTCTCCGGTACTTACCAAAGCTACCAGATCCCGTACTTAAGGCCCAGAGATCTACATTACCAAACCTGCCAGTGATGCTACTGTACTACTAATAAGTAGCTAGCCCTAAATTGCTTTGTGTCTGGCATCTCATGTTTGATTCACACTCATCATAATACAGGTATCATCGTCACCCTCCTTTTACCAAAGAGGAGTTGGAGGCTGGGAGATGGACGCGTATTTCACTTACAGTCATAGCAGGGTTGAGTTCCAAGCAGGTCTTCTGAAGCTAAATTGTCCACATTTCCATCCGTGTGCTGATACTGCACAGTTGCGTTAGAGGCCCAGAAATTGTTGGCATTGATAAGCTTTGTTATTTCCCAAGCTGGAAAGAGCTTCTTTGTAGATATTTAAGAAGCGTTTCCTGAAACCAGGAGATATAGGCAAGGGATCTTGCAAAGGTGCTGTCCAGAGGACAGTTCCCCACGTCAGACGAGCCTCATCTGTGCTCCTCTGTTCTGCAGTGGAGCTGGCTTCAAGGGCAGCTGGTCCAGCCTGGACAGGAAGTGCATCTTTCGGCAAGGTTTTTCAGTCGATTGCATGGCAGTAATTTGCAAGACAGTATTTACACAGTGTATGTTGGGTCTCCTGAGGACCTTAAAAGAATGAGCGGGAGGGATATAGTAGAATTTCACCTGTAAGACCGAAGGACTTCAGAAAACAAATACCAGTGTTCCTTTTCGCCCAGACCCTGGAGCAGCATCAAAAGTATAAGCAGAGCCTCATTTGGCAGATGGGGGGAAATGAGGCTAGAAATGAAAATTTTCTAAATTCAGTGAAAGTGTATCAAGATCCTAGCTCGTGTTGGGTGAGGTTAGAGATTGCCTTGTTCCTGGGCCTTGGTGTAGGGGTCTACAACTTTGTTATGGATGGAAAAGACACCTCTGTCCTTCAGGAAGCACAGCTAAGAATAGAGTGTGTGAATAGGTTGTGTGTGCAGTTGTGTTTGTCTGTGCATACACCCCTATTTCATGTGCTTGTGTTTGTTTATTTATTTATTTATTTATTTTGGTTCCGGGAATGGAACTCAGGCTTGCCAGGCAAGTGCTTATGCCACTGAGGTATATCCCTGTCCCCCCTCATGTTTAGATATTTGAATTATTTCCTATTTTGATAGCAATTCTGGTGTTACAAAAAAAGTAGATTTTATTTAATACACAGTACATAGTTCTATAATAAAAGGCTAGAAAAATACTTGAGGTAACTTTTAGAACTATTTCCCCGTATTTCTTTGCATTTATAATTAGTTGTGGATGAAAGTTTCCAAAGCTGGCAGCGGTCCAGGCCTTGACAGACCTCAGAAGGGATCTGTGAAGTGTTTAATGGGCGCTCTCTGGGCCCTGGGTATGATACTAGTTGTGGGAATGCAGACGTCTGGGTATTCCTCTGCTCTTGATGGCAGGACCTTCTTCTGCAGGGCTGAACACCAACGCCAGGCGGTGTGCACTAAGAACTCTAAGAGTGCTCTAAATACAGGACTGCAGGGCTCAGGAAAGTGTCACTGGCGAGAGTGGCTGGGGGAGCCTGGTAGAGAACGCCCCTTATGCCTTGTCCTGAATGTATGAATGGAAGAAATGTCAGGAGCGCAGCGGGGTTCTTCTGAGAGCAGCTAGAGCAGCCAGGAGAGGAAGAAGGGTCAGAGAGACAGTGACATCAGTAACCAGGGCTCTGGATAGCATTTAAATGTAAAACAAAGCTTGTCAAGAGAAATGATCTTCATTTTGCTGCAGAGTTCACATAGATTTCTCCTACTAGATCTTGCAACCCAGTGTCTCGCGGGTGTGGTCCTCTCTGTGACTCCACCTAGTTACAGGTACCTATAAAATCCCTACTAAATGTACATTCCTGATTAGCTCCCAGATGCAGGACAAGTTATCCAAAAAGAACCAGGGTTGAGTAAAACTAGTCCCAGGCAAGAGATAAAAAAGGAAATGGATTTTCCTTTTAATAAAGTCGTACCTTACACTTAAAGAGCTTCTCTTCCTCTCTAGATGGCCTGCGGAAATACTGGCTTCTAAGTCAGGGTTACTGCTGCAAGGGCTGCTCACCAACCCCTCCAGTGCTGTGCCCACAGGAAAGCAGGCTGTGGGCACACTTTTGCCTTGGTCTTTGAGCAGCTGCATTGTTCTAGGGATGCCACAAGACTGTCAGAGCTTCCCAAAATGCACTGTTTATACATCACGGGGCAGGGTGCTTGTCCAAATGCAGATTCTCATTCAGGAAGTCTGAGTGGGCCCTGAGACTCTGCATTTCTCATCAGTTCTCAGGAGCTGCTACTGACTGCTAGATGGACCAGACTTTCGAGTAGAGGGTATAAGAGGTGCTTGATTGCCTCCCTTTCGTATTTCTTCCCCCACCAACATCACCCTTTTCGTTACTTTCGTCTGATCTTTCGTCATATCCCACGTGTTTGTGAGTCTGGAAAGAGCATTTCTTTTCTTTGCCATCTTGGTTTTATCAACCTTGAACTAAAGAAATTGGAACATGCAATCTCTACTAGTACAGTGTGCTCAATTTGTATAAATGGTCTCCACCTAGGTCTGTCAGGAATAGTGCTCATCTTAAATGTCCCAGATTTTATCTCTGTGGTTATTTCTCTTCTGGCCATTCTGTGTGCGCTAACACATTTAATCTCCACGTTACGAGGTGGACTGTTGCTTACCTTCATATCGCAGATGGAGGAACTGGAGCATGGAGAAGGAAGTCATGTACTGTCACCAACAGGGGGCAGCAGGGCTGGACTCACAGTTGAACGCTCTGGCTCTAAACTTCCTCTGACCTACTACGCTGTGCTGTTCCCTTTAGGAACTATGTTCAGTTGCTAGTAACAGACAATATAAGAGTGGCTTAAATAAGAAACTTGTTTTTCTGTCTTGTAAAGTAAGACCGGAGATGGTCACCATAGAGCTGTGTGCTGCCTTCATAAAGTCATCAGAGACCCTGGCTTTGCACTCTGTTGCCCTGCCTTCCTGGATGCAGTATACCCATTCTCATGGCCACAGTATAGCTGCTAGGGTTCCAGTTATCAGGACCACAACCCAGGCAAATATAAGTGGTAGAAATGAGGAAAGAGCAAAAGGATATCCGCCCCTGCAAAGAGCTTCCCCAGGTCACCAGCCTGGTGCAAGGGCAGCTAGGAAATATTTTTCAGGTGGGCACACTGCTTGGGTTTCCTTTCGTAACAAAGAAAGGGAATGCATGTTGATCAAGCAGCCAGCAATTTTTTGCCACGTCACATGACTGCTATGGGGGACCATGCTGCAGGGACATCACAGAGGAGGAGGGCAAGAGATGCAGAGGTCAAGGGCTGCATGACCTCCCTCTCCAGCAGAGACAGCTTCCTACATGGAGGATGGAGAGCTACGAGCCACCTTCTCAAGAACCACCTCGATGCCCTTTCTGGTCCCCATCAGCCTGGTTTCTGCAGGACTGTGACTGCCGGGAAACCTCAGGCACAACTGTTGTAAGACAATGCTGTGTCTGGGGACCTTATCAGCAAAGGGAGCAGTGAAGATGTGCGGGGTGTCTGGTGTGGTTGTCACTGAGTGAGTTCAGATGGAGGGGGCCTCATGAAAATGCTACAGATGAAGCTGTTTCTAGAACATCATTTTCACTGAAGTTGCACCACTCTGTGCAAATTTCCCAAAAGCTATGGTGATTCTCCAGGAGGGGAATTAGTGTGTGGCCCTCCTTAACTTATAAATTCATATTAACAGAGTAGAAATTATTTTAATTTTAATGAAAAGATCCGTATAACCTAAATGGCTGAAAGGAAAATACACAGAAAATATACATGAAGGAATTTTATAAATTCTGAAAGTTGTTAAAATATAATGTTACTACATAAAATCAATATTTCACTTGAGTCATTGATACACAGCAAGGTGTAATAAGAATACAATGAATATTTATGTTTTAAAAATATATTACAGGGGCCAGGGATATAGCTCAGTAGCACAAGTGCCTGCCTGAATGTTCGGAACCTTTTATGGTCATCTTGAGTTTGGAGAACATCCAGAAGTCTCAAGGTGCCAGATCTCATGAGTGAGGTGGATGAGGACACACCGTAATGTCTTTATGAGCCTGTCTCTCTGTGAGGTGGCACTTGGCAGCAACATTCACCATGTTTTATTGACTCACACCTTGTAAAGCCACTCCCAAGAGGACTTCCAGAACTGTTTCAGAAAGTGACAAAAAGATGGAATAAGTGTGTTGGGGGTTGTATTTTAAGGGTGACTAATGGTGATGTGTCTTTTACTGTAATAGATTTTTTTAAACATTCACTATATATTTTGATCACCCCCATATGTGTCTTCATAAAACACCCTGTTTATCTACTACTGTGTGACAAGCTACCCCAAAATTTAGTGGCTGACCAACAATGTTGAGTTGTTAAATATGAGGTTCAGGAGTTTGGTGGGGCTCAGCTAGGTGGTTTTTGCTCAGATGTCTGGCTCAGCTGCAGCCAGACAGTGGCCACGGCCTGGGTCCCCTGCCGGATTCTTCACTGGAAAGTCTGGTGTCTCTGCTGAGAAGAGTCCCGCAGCGCTGGCCCCTCATCCCTCAACTTCTCTACGCTCCTCCTCTGCTGTGGAGCAGACTCAGACCAGGCTTTCCATGTGATGGGCCAGTGCTCCTTCGGCCCGTGACTAGAGAGAGGGCAAGGGTGGGGAGAGAGGAGCCACTGTGCCTTTGCCCAGTCACACAACACCACTTGCACCATAGTTTTTACACTGAGGCAGCAACAGAGGATCATTCATGTCTTACAGGGGGATTGACTTGGTTACTTTTCTCTCGTTGCTGAGACAAAATACCTGATACTCAGAATGAAAGAAGGAAAGGTTTATTTAGCTCACAGTTTGTGGAGGTTTCAGCACATACTTGGCTGGCTCCAAGGCAGAGTGGCAGATGGCAGAGGGCAACAGTTCATGGTGGCAGAAGACAGCAAAAGCAACAAGAGCAAAGGGGAGGAGGTGTGGTAAGCGCCCTCTTTCCCTCCCTTGCACTGAATGCAAACTATCCACCCCAAGGCAGGTGTAGCACTCACATCCATCATTCCAGCATTGGACCATGAATCATTCATAAACTCCCAGAAGCCCACCTCATGACTGCATGAGGCTTTAGGGGTACATCTAGACACAAACCATAACAGGGATGCTTCAGGTACTGGGGAGCACATGCCTGTGGCTATTTTTAGAAAATACAAATCTTCCATACTCTATGAGTATGAATCTGCCCTTTAATTCTTCCAGCAACCCTAAATGACTATATGAGATTCTTATCCCCATTTTATAGATGAGAAAGTTGAGGATTTCAGTGATTAAGTCATTGTGTTAATGAGTATCGCTGGTTTTAACCCTAATTCTATCTGCATGCAAAGCATTTAACCCAGGCTGGGGCACAGGATGAGAGATCATGTATGTTAGCTAGCTCTTACTGCTTCTGCAAAGACTATAGAGAGTTGGAAGAGACATTCTCAAACTGACAACCAGCTTCTGCAGCCTCGTCCTGCCTCTCATAATATGCTGGAACTAACTAACCTGGGCCTTGAAGTCATCCTGAAACTGATTTTCTTTTATACATGGTCATAGCTTCTAACTGTTACTTAAGCAGTAATAAAAAATCATAATAAGGGGTGATATATATTTCTCAGGAATCAAAGGCTATGTAACTTCCCCTCCAGGTCTTCTCTAAAACCTTTGATAAGAAATCCCCAGCTACACTGCAATTTGCTTCAATTAGTGTCAGACTTACAAAACAGGTGAAAACCCAGTTGAGGGAACCCTTTTGGCTCCTGGGTGAGCGTCTGTCCTCTGGAGCAGGAGTTTTCCCCGATGGCGTTGTGGTCAGATGTTTCATCTTGCCTGAGCCAGGCTGCTTTCCCTTGTCCTATAGCTGCGTGCCACCCTCTTTGCCTGTGTCCGTCACCCTGATGATGTGTTCAGCATTAACCGGGAGGATATGGAAACAGTGCCTGGGTGTCTCTGTAATTTAACCCAAATCTAGCACCATTACTAGGAAAATAGTTTATACTGTACTAATCATGAGAATTGTGCTTTTTGGAAGGACAATAGAACTATTTCCAATTATTGCATGTCAGCTAAGTTACAGTCATTATATTATCCCTTTCTGGCTTATTGATTTGTAAGCTTTGAGTAGAACAATATAAAACAAAAGGCAGGCCGGGCGTGGTGGCACATGCCTGTAATCCCAGCACTTGGGGGGCTGAGGCAGAGGATTGCTGTGAATTTCAGGCCAGCCTGAACTGCATAGTGAAACCCTGTCTCAAAAAGACAAAAAAAAAAGGCAAGACTTTATCCTATGTAAAGTACATGGTTCTTCTTCCATCTCGTTTTCCATTTCCTTGGCCATTCTATTTAGCCCTCCATTGTGTCTCCATGTCTTTTCTATTCTTTCCTTTTTTCTTTT
Organism: Dinomys branickii; assembly: GCA_004027595.1. Taxonomy (NCBI): domain Eukaryota; kingdom Metazoa; phylum Chordata; class Mammalia; order Rodentia; family Dinomyidae; genus Dinomys; species Dinomys branickii. Next base: position 43,264 of record PVLD010000968.1, on the reverse strand, counting down.
TTTTTTTTTTTTGAGACATGATCTCACTATGCAGTTCAGGCTGGTCTTGAACTTACTTTGCAGTCCAGGAACTTGCAACAGTCCTCCTGCCTCAGCCTCCTGAGTACTGGGATTACAGGCATGTGTGACCATGCCCGGCTCTATTTTCCTTTTTTAAAACCTATTTGGTGACCTCCTTAGGTCTGCCACCTCCTCACCGTGTCACCTTGGACATATATCCTAACGTTCTGTATTCAGGGGTGAAATAAAGATGAATTCCAACTTCCTAAGGCTCCTAAGAAAATTAAACAGATAATGTATATAAAACTCCATAGTGGCTACACATAGCAAGCCAGCGGCTCTCAATTCTGGCTAGGGAGTCATTGGTTTCTCAGTAGTAGCTTTCCAAACACTGAGGTTGCTGGGATTTACTCTTCCACAGTTCTGACTCGTGATGTCTGAGCCACGGGTGGGGGATCTGCATTTTGCAAAGCTCGATAGGTCACTGAGTTTGAACACAATTTTAGAAGTGCTCAGGAAGTATTTAATATATCATCTTCTCCACATTTCTAAATATTTCAAGCTCAATTTTTTTTCTCCCACCCTGATATTTTCACCTTAGCTGCGGTGAGGCTGTGGAAAAAAACAAGCGTCTCATCACAGCTGATCAGAGGGAATATCAGCAGGAGCTCAAAAAGAACTATAGCAAGCTGAAAGAGAACCTCAGGCCAATGATTGAGCGGAAAATTCCAGAACTCTACAAGCCCGTATTCACAATTGAGAGTCAAAAGAGGTAAGAAGGGAGCAGAGGAGGCCTCTGGCCGGGGATGGGCCATGCTCTGCCACTGTCCGCTGGTGAGGCCCTGGAACCTTCCAGGCGGGAGTGGAGCCTGGAGTCAGGCATGGAGGCACAGAGTGACCTGCACAGCCTACAACCCCCAAACCTTCCCCACGGCCTTGTGCCTGTGTCTCCCCGAGGCTGCCTTACACCCTTACGTGTTGGTTTCGGTTGGTTTGTTTGGGCACAGTGCAGAGGGGGTCTCAGACTCCTCATTTATTTACTCATCTACCGAGTTCTCCAGGATTGATGTCCTTTTCTCGTGGGGGATTTCCTCCCTTGCCCTCTGCAGAATGCTAATAATGATCCTGCTGCACCTTCTCTCCCTCTTTCTGTTCTGAATTTCAGGGAGTCCTTCCAGAGATCTAGCTTCAGAAAATGTGAGACCCAGTTGTCACAGGGCAGCTAGAAAAGCTGCCTTTACCCATGAAGACTGAGGCCGGTGACCAGGTGGAGAACTCACTGGTATTTACAGCACCGGACAGCTGCACCCTAGACTGACCACACACTCCATGCCCAGCCAGTGCTCTGAAAGCCAGGGGAGCCAAGGGACCATGAAATCGCACCCAAATGTACCATGATCAGATTCAGGCCAAACAACAGGGAGGGGTGGAGAGGGGATGGGTAATCAAGGGTGACTGATTTTATTCAAGTGTACTTTTCACATTGTTGTACAAAGCTTAAGTAGCTTCTCCTGCTGAGTGGGCAGTCACTGGCCACCCGGAGGAGTGACTTCCTCTCACCTGCGTTTGAATGCACAGGATAAACTCAAATTGCACAGAAAAACTCGCCCACCAGCCTATCTCAAGTGAACTTCGCTTGCCTCCTCTTTAGCAAAACGGAGAACGAACTCCTAGAAGCACAAAATACCTCAGCCAGTCTCTGAGGGAAAGCCTTACTCCAAGCCTAAACATTGTGATGTTTCAGAATCTGGGAATAGATTATTTGTGAACTTGCTGTGGTCTCTGGGAAAAGTAGACCAATTGTTGTATAGTTATATTTACTTTGTTTTTTACGGTTAAGTTAATTTAACAAGCTTTTATAAAAGAATACACTTAAAGCACTTATCTAGGCGATACATGGTACCCAGAACACAGTCAGAAATTGCTGACTCTACTTAAATGGAAGCAGTTTTCCTATAAGATTTTGCTTTTTTTCTTCATGCTTGCTCTCATTTACTCTTTTTCTTTCCTCTCTGGGACCAAGTGTATTTTTATAAAAAGATAATATCTCTGCTTTCATTTCAGAACATTGTACTGTCTGTCCACTATAAAATATATTTGGTTTTCAATTCTTCTAACAATGTCCTTTAAAAGAAAGATGAACAAAGTTATTGCTTGAGAATTAAGTTATATATTTTAATATGATTGATATTAAAGATGAGATAAGAATTGCAAGCAAAATGTTTCACTTTGCAGCTCCTGTTTTTACACTTTGACAATTCACAAAGTTGTAAAGCTTGAAAGTCGCTTCAGGGAAGCAGAAAGATGCATAACGGTGGCCTGGGTCATGCTGTGCTGTCCAGGGTGGCACCTCGTTAATCTTGGTGGACAGGACAGAGAATTTGGTTTGGCTATTCCCAAACTTTTGTTTATACTATCAGCTATCATGAATTTATATTTTGAAAGAGAATATTAAAAGAAAAGAAAAGCTTATTTGTCTAAGTGCCAAACTTGATTTTTTAGGCACTTTGTGGCAAAACTTCTTCTAAAGCATGCAATATACCTGCTTTCTTAAATGAGTTACACATGACATGCTCTAATTGCACATGTCTGCATGAGCATCTGTGTGGGACACGCTGTGTGGACAGAGGACTCTTGAAGATTCCAAGCTTTCTAACTCGAAGCCTCTGATTTCTGGGGTCAAAACATAGGTAGCCAAGACTGTGGGAACAGCATCTCCAGGAAAACTGTCAGAATTTGGCTCATTGACCCCAGGGCTCACCTAGGAGTTAAACTTGTGCAGCTGGAAAATGTGGACTCATCCATGTCAGCTCTGGCTGCCCCCTGTCTTTGTGGGCTGATTCTCTTTTCTCACTTTAGTTGTCCTTTAAGTAACGATCATAAAGCAAGGACGCTGCTCCACTTGCTTAAATAATGGCCTGAACAAAGAACTTGGACATTGGTCCTCTTGTGATAATTCTAAGTGTGAGGTTTGAGTAGAAGCATTTTAAACATTTTTAAGCATTGGGCAAATGAGGCCTTGTGCCAATGGCCCTCTTGATTTTACTCTACAAAACTCCTAGAGGAAAGGTTTTTTGAGCATCTTCTGCCTTCCCTTCTTCAGCAAGGTTGAGTGTACATCAGAGAGCATCTACCCCGCAGTGTGTGGGTGCACCAGGGATACCACCTGGAAAGCACGAGGGTGGTACTGAGTGGGAAAAGCCCCAGAATACGCGTCTCGGTTGGCAATCTTCTGTAAGAGATGAAAATCAAACTCAAAATGGCATGGTTTAAAGAAGGTAGTAGAATTTATCAATTAATTTAAGAAGAATTCAAGGCAGTATTACTCCAGACCCAGCTTTATTCAGGACCTCTAAAACATGTCCTGGGTACATTTTTAAAATCACTTCTTTCTCTTGGTTGGTACAACCCTTTGACTTTCAGAAGTGGTTCCTAGAAATTCCAACTCATCCCTCACGGCAAAAGGCAGTCCCGAGCCTCACACTACCAAGCCCTACAAAAAGATATATCTCGGGCGTCCCAGAATTCCTGGTGGAATCCCTTGGGTTCTCTATGATTGGAATGGCTGATGCAAACCAAGGTTCTTCCCTTGAGCTACATGGATGACAACAGAACTGCAAGCTTCTCGGGAAATCGGAATAAAGGGGAATGCGAGTTGAATGAAGCTGTTTACCCTAGGTATTTTGATTTAAAATAAACTCATTCAGAAGAAGAACTTGTCTGGGGAGACCAGGTTTACCTCTAATGTATAGAATGCCCACCACCATGGCCTGGCAGGACCATCCCTGGGAGGAAATACATGTTACCTGCAGAAGGAATATTTGGGGCTTATCCTGTCCTGAACAAGAGTGGGAACAGCAGAAGATGGAGGTGGTGATGTTTTGCTATGCCAGAAATTCATGTAGTGGAGTAACATGACAAAAATGGCACAAATGATCAGAAATCAGAACTATAGACCTGGAGGGGGATGGAGTAGGAAGGGTCAAGGCAACAGTGAAATGGAATACAGTTAGGTTTGAGTAGAAAAGGCCAACAATTCAAACTGTGTCTTCTGTGAAGCTCTGCATTCTTATGCCTGGCCCATAGTGGGTACTTGGCTGAATGTTTGTGAGTGACCAAAGTAATGAATGAAAGTGGCCACTAGTGATGCTTCCTGCCACACTACGCCTCTCATGTAGCTCTGGGTGAAAAGTGGCACCTAACAGAGAGAGCTGACAGGCTCAGTTAGTCCCAGAGGAATGGCTTTCCATCCACTTGACTTTACCTATAATTAATGCATGGGAAAGAATTGTTCTTTTTCTTCTGCTTTCTCTCAATCCACCCCCAACACTGACTTTAATCATCAAGCCAGGCACGGTGGGACACATCTATAATCCAAGCACTGTAGGAGGCTGAGGCAGGAGGTTGGCAAGTATGAGCCCAGCCTGGACAATTTAGTGACTTAGTGAGACTGTCTTTAAAAAGAAGAAAAAAGTCTTGGGATATAGCTCAGTGCAGAGACCTTGGGTTCAATCCCCAGTGCCACCACCACCACCACCACCAAAAAAAACTTAAATCGAACTTCCCGCAGCCTGAGTTAAAAATGAAATCTCTGATCACAAGTTTTCAGTCATGAAATTTCTGGGAGAAATGAAGAAATGCAGCATAGTTAAAGCCCTTAATGCTGCAGCATGTGTTTTGGGGGGTAGCGCTGCTCCCTGCAAGGATGCTACTGAACCCATCTCAGTTCCTACTTTGAGGAGGACTTTTGTGGAATTAGCTTGACAGCTAAATGGTTTTCATCTTTACTATTGGCAAGTGGCAAATCACCAGGAGCAAAGATAAGGGGGTGAGTCTCAGGTGTTACAGCTCTAACACAGGATGTCCAACCTGCGGCCCACATGCAGCCTTGAACAGCTGGTAATGAGGTCCCACAAGGTCGTAAACTTTTAATGTGATTCTTAGCTGTGTATTTCATGACTTGCTTGCACTGTGCTGGTGCCCAGACTGTGTAGGCGGCAATGGAACGTAGGTTGTGAAGGACACAGGGTAGTGTTTAACTGACTCCCGTACCCGCTTCACAGTGAGTCCAGCTGAAACCCCCTGATGAGGGGTACATGCACAGCTTGGAAGAAGTAAAATACAGCCATTACCAATGACAGCACTGTAACCCACCTGTACCTCTGTACCTGTGAAGGCAGGTGTTTTCTGTAACTAAGCAAACATGTAAGGTTTTTTTTTTTCCCTCGTCTTTTTGAGACAGAGTCTTGCTATGCAGTTCAGGCTGGCCTTGAGTTCACTTTGTAGCCCAGGCTGATCTCAAACTCACAACAATCCTCCTGCCTCAGCCTCCCAAGTGCTGGGATTGCAGGCATGTGCCACCATGCCCAGCTAAATTTTCTTATTTACTTATTGAATTTGGGTTTGTGTTATCTGTAAAATAATAAAATATAAAAAGGAAGTTCTGTTACTTCTACTCATCGGCTGTATATTTTATACTCAGCCCAAGATGATTCCTCCTCACTCAGGGCACCCAGGCAAGCCAAGAGGTTGGACACCCGTGCTCTGAAAGATACAGTTGAGAGATTAGCTTCCCCATCTCTCTTCCTCATCAGTTCCTTTATTCAAAGAGAAATCATGACACGGATGAACAACTGCTTTGTTATCCAACAGGATTATCAGGGTTATTAGTGAGATATTTAAAAGGCCTCTTTGACTGCCAAAAGTCTTGGGACTATGGATTAAAAGTTCTGGTTTCTTACTCTTCCTTCTAGTCCTGTAACTCTGGCCTTCTGGCTACATGCTCTGAGCCTTGAAGTCTTTTCACTTGAAAGAGGAGTAAGAGTTGTTCTCTTACTTTTTCCAGCCTACTGAGGAGCTCCAATGAAATAATGAGCGGGTGGGATCGTGTTTTGGAAACTCAGAGGTGCTGCCCCAACTGACTCCTCCAAGGAGTGCAGAGGACACCCCACATACTGCACCCACGGGCAACAGTAATCAAAACCAGGCCAGAGGCCAGCGATATAGCTCAGTAGCACAGTGCCTACCTGGCAAGCGCAAGGTCCTGAGTTCGACTCTGTTAAAAAAAAAAGCACAAAACGGGCCAGAGGTACAGGTAGGACAGAGGCCTGACTTAACTGAAAGTAAATGCCTAGACTACTCCAGGCTCAGTGCCAGTTTACATTGTCGGGCAAAGGCCAGCAGCAAGGGGCTCAGGGCAGAAGGGAATGGGTGGAACCATGAAGGTGTAAGTGGCGCCCATTCCATCTCACGGGGCGAGCCCAGCGAGTCTCCGGACGTGCCCTGGCGTCCACACACGCAGGGCACCAGCCCACCGGTGTCTACCCTGCTCCCCAGGGGACTCACAGCATGCAGACGTCCACTTGAAACAAAGCGGCTGGCCAGCAAGTCTCTTGGTTAGTAATAAGGAAGAAAGAGAAGACTTGGCAGCCATGACGGATTTGCAATAATTAAACTGACGTTGCTGGGTCAGAAGCCTGGGGTTTGTCTGCAGCCTTCCCGTGCTCCATTCCCTTGGCTCCAATTTTGCAGATGGACGTAAAAGCCTCTAGATGCACATTAAGCAAAAAAGTTTCTAAAGAGGATTGCGGGAACCCCAGCAATTAAGAAACTCAATGGTCCTAATCCACGCAGAATTGAGGGAAGAGCTTCCCAGCAAACGCAGAGGTTTAACCGAGCGCGAAGGAACCGAGCACCACCGGGTTCTAACGCGCTTGCGCACTGAGCGCACTGAGCGCACCTGGCTTTAGAGACCAAAAAGCGCGCAGGAACCGAAGCCACAGCGGCTGCGAATGAGAAGGGACAGGTGCCGCGCAGAATCAACAAGGGGTTTTCCTCAAGAGCTGTGCAGCTGCACGAGGAGAAGCTGAAGTGAGAATAAAGCAAAGCAAAAATCCTGGCCATGGGTACAATGCTAAAATCTCTCTCCTGCTGCTGCACCGTTTGGATACCCAGAAAGCACAGTTAATGGTTCATTTGGAATGAAATGGTGAGAGAAAGTAGAAAGGAAGGGGTTCTCGTGAAGACACCAGAGGAGGACCTCCACCCGAGCCGGGGCTTCTTCACGCCTCACATGTTTCGATGTTCAGGCCAGGCCCGAAAGCTTTGCCTGCGCATGTGAGAAGTGGGGTCAAGACACCCAGGGCTGGTCACATAGGAATCCCTGCTTTGAGAGCTGGAATCAGCCCTCTTCCCCGGAGCGGGCCCAAACCAAGAAAGACAAAATCAGCAATCCCTGGTCCTTCACACGTGAGCGGCGCCACCCTGGACTGTCCTCCCGAGTGGGCTGATGGGAGGTGTGGGAGTGTGAGCTACTCCAGGTGAGACCGATGGAAGAACCAGTCAGCTAAGCGCAGCTCAGGGTGTAGAACACTGAGCAGATACATGGTTGTTGGTCAAGCCAAACTCGCTAATGCCCTGGATGGCCAACGCACATTGGCCTTAGGGGTATGAAGTTTTGGAATGATATTTTATATAACAGCAAATAACTGAAACGGGAGGAAAGAGAATTCGCAGTGAGTACACACCTGCTACGTTTCAGGTACTATGCTGGAGATTTTACAGTGCACCTGATCCTCACAACACTGTGGAATGTGATTCCCTTCACAGGAGGGGCCACGGTGGTTCTTTCTGAGGGGGAGATTGCCCCCCCCCTCCAGTCAGTAACTGCCAGAGACAGATTTTGAAAATGTCAGACATTGACTCTGTCTGATTCCAGGAGAGGTAGGATGTCACAAGTGCCTGCCTGGAAAATGCAAGATCCTGAGTTCATTTCCCGGTACTACAAAAAGAAAAGAAGAAAGAAAGAAAGAAACAGGGATAAGGGCTGGGGATATAGCTTATTGTAAGCACCTGCCTGGCAAGCACAAGGTCCTGAGTTCAATTCCTGGTGCTGCCAAAAAAAAAAAAAAAAAAAGACAGGGACAGACCCAAGGCAGGTGGGTGTTCCTTGGAGATTGTTGTGAAGGAATTTGGTGCCATCCTTTCCAAGTTTCCTCACATTAGACTAAATCAGGGTTAGAGAGCTAAACAGTTTTCTGTGTGAGTTAGCATCCAACACAAAGAGACTTTGTTTACATTGTGTGTTGCCTTGAATTTTCCTGAGTGTCACCAGGAGGACAGTGAGCAGTGCCTTCCCACCTGTCTGTTGTGGGTGATGGACATGTCATTGCTGGTCAGAATCATGACATCACTTTAAATGCTGAATTGGCCTAAAGTGAACTAGTGACATTCCCTTGCTCAGAGGACGCTGGCAGGGAAGTGGTGTGGACTAGTGTGTATAAGCACAAGCTCTGGAGCAGGAGAGACTGGGGTTCACGTCGCAGGCCTGCCTCTTCCTGATCAGTGACATTGGGTAAGCCGATTAACTTTTTTGAGCCTCGGTTTCTCACTTGCCTGCAAAATGAGATGCAGAGAGGCCTACATGAGACGGTGACTGTGATGCAATCAACAAGGTGCCAAACCCAGGACAAGGCTTATAGACACTAGCTTTTGTTTCATTATTTTATTTTATGAACCAAGAAAGACAAATGTTTCTTTGATGTCCCTTACCTTTTACTCTGGCCTTTCCCTACCACGTGTGTATGTGGGTCTTTGAATCTCTCCCCACCACCTTCTACTTCGTCGTCCTAGCTGTCTCCATTTTTCCCCCTCTACCTGTCCCTTTGTTTTTCTCTTGAATTGAGGCCAAGCAGGGAGATATCAAAGGGGACAAATGCAGGCAGACATTGGTGGCAGAGTGACAGTGAAGTTGCAAGGGGCTGTCTGGGTCATCCACACTTTCCCCTCGCTGAGCGTACCATTTTCTCAGGAGTCCTCACACTGGGAGAAGCCTCAGCAATCATTGTATGTCTGAAAGCATCATTTTGAAAGCAGGAAAACTAAACCACCACAGCGGGCCTTAAACGGCTGCCACACAGTATTAGTCAAGCCCAAGCAAGATAGCAGATCGCTTGCATTTCTACCCAAAAGGAAAAGGGAAACTTGACTCCACACTTCATATCATGTCAGCCAGGACCGCCTATCTTCCCAAAGCTTCTCACCTGCCTTCCTACTCTGCTGTCGAAATACCAGAGTACCAAGATTTTGGTCATAGCGTTGTCTGTTCCATGCGTACTAAAACACTTATCTCCCTGGTCATCAGCAGAAATAACGCTGATAAAGAATAACTTGCCATTTTGTAAGGGTTCACTGTTTTCTAAGCAGGGTGTTAAGGGTCAACATTTTCTTATTTAATGATTTTTTTCATTTTCAATTGTACTTTAAAGTTTTAAATTTGCAGCTCTTTTGCTTGTTTTGGTTTGTATTTGTTTGTTTTGTACAGCTGGGGATCAAACCCAGGGCCTCCTACATGCTGGACAAGTGCTCTACCACTGAGTTACACCCCCAGCCCCAAATCTGCATAATTTTAATAAAATGTCTGGCTCCTGAGGCAAAATTAGAAAAAGCAAAAAGACACAAATGAATTTTCCAAAATCTTTTTCTCCCCTAAATTAGCTCTGTTGCATCACGTGTCTTATCTTCTCTAAATTCCAGCTTGTCCTCTGTTCACTGCAGATATGATTAAAGCTTAAAAGCGCATTTGTCCAACACCAAGTATTCAGTGAACGATAATTAGCATTGCTCTATTTTGCAATTTGGTTAGGAGTTTATAGGGAGCTTAGGTGGAGGTGAGAAGGTAAAGGATGTTGGAGAAAGTTTAATGAATGTAATTAAGGATATGTTTTTCTCTTTTGTATTTTGTGTATTACTGTTCCCCTTGGCAAGCCTGAGGAATCACATACCTCAGGGAGGTTTTAGATTTTTACAGTAGGAAAGCCAATAGAAAAGAAGAAAAAAAGTATCGGTCCAGTTTTTGTTTCCAAAATTGAGTTCCTAGGGCTGGGGATATATCTCAGTAGCATAAGCGCCTGCCTGGCAAGTGCAAGGTCCTGAGTTCGAACGCCAGTACCAAAGAAAACCAAAATTGAGTTCCTAGAAAAAGTGTTAAAGTGAGAGACTATAGAAAAAGATAAGGATTTTCTAAATTCCCATGGCTTACCTTAACATATCAAGGGTCAGAGCCAAATGAACCTGGGCTCTGAAGCCATTGATTGAGAGAACTGAGGTTTGGCGTGAGGGTATTTCTGCTGTACAGAAAAGACGGACGATTTCCCTCTCTGAACCAAGGGAAGGCTAGGGAAAGAAAAGATAGTGGCTGGAGGGAAAAATGAGTTTTACGCATCCTGACTTCTTCATTCAGGGCTGAGACCAGAGTTCCTAGATCAATTAGGGTAAAGAATCCCCAAAGGGGCAGGCCATTTGAAGCTTGGTAAAGGGATCTCACACAGCGTGTAAGAGATAGAGGAAAGAAGGAGGGGGGGGGCACCAAAAGAAACAAGCATTAAGATGTGTTGTGTATATGTGCCAACTGCCCACAATGAATGTAATCATTACATACTGCAAACATGTACTAATTTTAAAAAATAACAGCCTGAGTCTTCAGCTTGGTCTTCAGAGAAGCAAACATGCAGCATTCTTTAGTTGTCCCGTGTCTGAGTTCGTCTGAGTCTGGTCCTGGCTGCAGTGCTGCCCACGTTTGACCCCAGCGAGGGCAAAGTCATGGACCTGAGGTACGCCACTGGGAAAGCAGGCGCCGTGCCTTCCCTGGCTTCCATCTTGGCCCCCTGGATCTGTCTCCAAACAGGGAGATTATTGCCAAGGCAGCCGGTGATTGGAAGAGTCAAAGATCACAGTGAAAATGACCATGCAGAACAGATAGGCAGGCATAGGTTGTTGTAGTGCCTTCTGCCTCTACCCTGATTATCAAAGCCATCAGGAACCAGATAGAAGAAAGAGAAAAACATTAGGCACAGTGGAAATAGCACTTTTGATGAAATGTCAACATTTCCTAAGAGATGCAGTACTGATTTAGCCAGAGAACTCCTTGGAACCATTAAAGAAACCCCAGACACTGCCCAGTTTGTGGGCCATGATACTGAGGCCCCCTATCCTCATAACATCATAGATGACATCAACCGCAGGACAATGAAATGCCCACCAGCTATCTATGCACTACAAAGGGAAGTATTTCAGTGAAGAATTATTTGACAGTAAATACAAAAACAAAACCCATACCACATAGTTATCAGACAGTGGGTTTGCATGAGTGCTGTGAGATTCTTCAACCAAAAGGCAAGACGGGCCCAGAAGCAAGTCACAAGGGAAGATTACTGAGTGCCACCTGCACCAGAAATTCCCTCATACGGATGTCCAGAGTGCACGTCAGACATTGCTAAACAATGTCAGTAACAACTCTAAAAGAAGCACAAAGACCAAGGCTCACTGTCTTCTGGTGCCCCCCTGAAGCCTCAACACAGCAAGGAGCCACTCGGAAAAGAGGACGGAAGCAATAAAGATTAGCTATTTACTTTAAAAAAATAATAAACCGAGGGCTAGGGTTATAGCTCAGGGAAAGAGCACTTGCCCAACATGCATGAGGCCCTGGGTTCAACTCCTAGCATCAGAAGGAATAAAATAAAGCAAACTCTTTCATATCCAGAGGGGCTAAGATAGTTCACGGCGAATGCGGATGTGGAGCCAGTGAGTGAGATTTGGGCTGGTGTAAAAACGAAGGAGCCATGTTTGCTTTGCACACCAGAATGTTGCTTGATACATTTTCAACTCTATTATACATGAAACGTGGGGGAAAAAAATCGCCCTTAACTGCACCATGCTAAATATCTATTGCAGTTTGAAAGTATTTGTTTTCCACTTGCTTTGTATATGCATAATTATTTTAAATAGCTGCAACACGTATCATTCCCATAATTTCATATGTTCCTACTTGTAAAATGCTTCAAAGTCACTTTTCCATGCTGCTGTGTTTTCTCCCTAAATATCGTTGTTAGCATATTCATAAACAAACAAAATTTCTTGCAATTACAAGTAACATGGAGGCAACTCTAAGTAGCTTAAAGGAAAAAGGGATTTAATAGCAAACTGCTCAGATTGTTCATGGATCTACAAGAACCAGAAGCACTAGAGATGGAGAACTTGATTCCACCTGTGCCCCTTCCCCGCTTGTTGCTCTTTCTGACTCCTCCCGAGGATGGGGGCTGTGCCACCTGCAAACACGGGTGTCAGTCCACACAATTCTGTTCCATTGGGGCCAGGACTAAACTCAGTGGCACAGCACCTTTCTGGCAAGTGTGAGGTCCTGAGTTTGATTCCAGGTACCAAAAAAAAAAATCTGTTCCAGAAAGGGAGGATGGTCTTTTCAATAGGAAAATAGTCTAAGAGGAAGACTCCGGCTTGGACTGGATCATGAATCTAATCCCTGATCAACCACTGATTAAAGAGCTGGAATACAGTGACTATTTCTGGTTTTTTTTTTTTTTTTGTGGTACTGGGGATTGAACTCAGGACCTTGTGCTTGCTAGGCAGGCGCTTATTCCACTGAGCTATATCCCCAGCCCCTCTGGGTTGGTTTTTCACTCCTTTCTAGGGGAGGATGAGAAGGTAGATTTGTTTATGGATTAACAGCAATAGCTACAACATACAATTTTTTTTTTTTGGTACTGGGAATCGAACTCAGCACCTTGTGGTTGCTAGGCAGGTGCTTGTGCCACTGAGCTATATCCACAGCCCTACAACATACAATTGGTGTAAACAATTCACTAGGTCATATCTAATTATTTTACTATTTTCAATTATTTGTAGTTAGACTTTTCTTCTTTTATATTTTTTTCTTACAAGAGAAGGGAATAGTTATTGTTTGCCTCCCCTCCAAGAGCTTCGTTGGCCATGCCGAATAATTCCCACTGGCCACATGTTCCACGTCGGGAAGGAGGGACTGAGGGAGTCCCATGGTTTACTGAAGGCAGTTCAGCAACTAAGTGACACTGACCTGAAAAGCCACATCTCAAGATCAGTGGATTAGTACAAACTGCAAAAGACTGTAATTTTTTAAGGATAGAAGAATAGCTACATAGCCAGGCATGGTAGTGCACGTCTGTAACCCAGAACTTAGGAGGCTGAGGCAGGAGGATTGTTGCGAGTTTGAGACCAGCCTCAGCTACAAAGTGAGCTCAAGGCCAGCCTGAACTGCATAGCGAGACCCTGTCTCAAAAAGACAAAAAAAAAAGCTGAAGGAAAAGAGAAAAACTCAAGTGTCTTAATTTCTCCCCACTAAAACACCTCCTTTCTTTTTAAAATTAGTTTGTTTGTTTATTTATTTATTTATTTATTTTTGGTGTCAGGAATTGAACTCAGGACCTTGCACTTGCCATGTAGGCACTTGGGCTGCTGAGCTACATCCCTGGCAGAACACCTCCTTTCGTACACTGACAGCCAGGTCTTCCTGACTCTTGCCTTTCCAAGAGAAGGTTCACCACAATATTGTCTCAGGAGCTAGTACGATGTTGTCTCTACCTGCAAGAGAATAACTTGTCCCCCTCAAAGCATAATTGGTGCTAACAGAGATTTATTAGACACCTAGTTTTCTGGATGGCCCTTCATATGGAGATAATTTTTCTTGGAAAAAAAAAGGATTTTTTTCTCCTCATCAGGTTATAACAAGTTTATAATCCACTCCATCAGAAGTAGAACCAGAAAATTGACAGAATTCCCTTAAGACAGAAAGAAACACAAAAAATGTGTTCCACCTGGTAAATAATTGCTGGGGTTGCATTCCTGTGCATTCGGGCACGAGCTAACCTCTGTGTAGAGTGAAGCTGTGAAAGTGTCTAGGCCTCATGCAACAACATGAGATAAGATCTATCACATACTGAAATTGCAGCCTCCTGGGGTGGGGTTGCATCCCAGTCTCTCAAATCATCCACAATCTGATGAGCTAGACAGATATAAAGTTACTGCAAGACACCTGAGAAATTTCTTTACTTATTTATTTGGGAGGCAGTAGTGGGGATTGAACTCAGGCACTTCACACAGAGCAACAGCCCTAGATCTTTTCTTTCTTTTGAGACAGGGTCTCACCAAGTTACCGAGGTTCTAATCAAACTTGTGATCCTTCTGGGTCTGCCTCTTAGAGTGCTGAGATTGCGGGCACGCACCACCATGCCCAGCTGAAATCTAATCCATAAGTACAAGAAGTTGAATGGATACACACTGCTCTTGCACTGCAAGGGTGAAGGGGAAAGTTTCAAGGCCATTTTCGGAGGACCAGGTTGGGTCTGCAAGGCTGGGTCAACCTTGTGATGGAATGCCTGGGCATGAGAAAAGCATTCCGTAGTGAAAAGTGAATGCCAGAAGGATTTAAAGTAGTTAAATATATACCATAGGTTAATTCCAGGACACGACTCAAAGTTGTGATTGTCGTCTGGGAGAGGCTGTGTCAGTCAGAGCTTCCCACCAGTGGGACTCACTTTCTTACAAGCTTCCTGCCACTGAAAGGAGAAATGTGGGGAAGATCCAAGAATTAGAGGACCTAGGTTGAAACTGGGGCTCACTAACTCAAATACTTTCAGAGGCTGGGCTGGTAGATTCAGTGTATACAGTGGTGCAGCATTAGGAAGTGGGCTGAGCTGCATAAAACTGGAAACACACACACACATACACACACACACACACAACTGGCATTCACATTCAGGATTTTAAAGCTCATGTTTCTTATTTGGCACAGACCTAGCTAAATAAAATACCTCAGACAGGATTTGGCCTATGGATCAAGAGGACATTTGCTGCTGCTGAACTAAAAGATCTTTAAGCTTTTTTGCTTCTGAGTTTCATGATTTTGTATTGGAAAATAATGCTTTTATCTATGGAGTAGGCCGCATACCTTAACCTCTGTGGGGGAAGTAGAGTTCAACAAAAGTATAGGTCACGTCCATCCTCTAGGAAGTCAAAAATATTTTTAGGGCTGGGGATGTAGCTTGCTGGTAGAATGCTTCCATAGCATGTACTACAAAAAGAAAGAAAAATTGTAAATAACATACATATCTGAAGGCAGCTGTCAATGTCAGGGAAGAAAAGCTGGTAGCTCAGCAAAAGTATTGCTAACTGTTATCTAAATGGGTCTGGAAAAAGTCCCTGAAGAGGCAAGGCTTGATTTCATCTTCAAAGAGCTACCATCTGATCAACGGAAGTAGCATTCGTAGATGTTAACAGGACAAACAAAAGGCCCAAGGGGAAGCAGGGTTGACCTACTGCGCTCCTTCTGAACCTACTGTCACCAAATTTGTACCCCAAACTGTATCCATTTTTCCCTCTTAGAATTGTGGAACCAATAACAAGACCAAACACTCATAGAACATCAAGACTTTTATTCTTGGTTGAGAAAAAAAGTGAGAGATAAATTTGCAAGTCAACTGCTTGACCTGTTGGGGGTTAGGAGGTTATAGAATGGGGTAAAGGAGGGGGAAAGCTAGGCTAAGCAAGGGGGGGATATTTATCTCTTTTCTGCAATCTGTGGAGATTTTCCCGGAATTTTGGTGCCACTTCTTTTGTTTCCTACCAATCACGATCATAGCAGTTTTCAACTTTCTCATGGTGTTGGGGATGCTATTTAGCATGCCATAGGATTATAATGAAGTTTAGAGATTATCTGGTGGTCCCTCTGTCTGCCATTTTAGATCTCCATTTCGGCCAAACCACCCAAAGGGGGATTTCTGGCCTTCAGCTTTCAAGTTTCTGGTCCTCAAAGATAAACAAGATTAGAGTGGGTAGAAATTCAGCTACCTCCCATACACAGTACAAGATTAAAGTAGGGTAACATAACTTCCCGGACCCTTAAATTGGCTTCAGTCACCCACTGTGTTCTGAGCTCCCTTCTTAGCCCTCGGCGCTCTCCCTTATCCGGAACCAAAAGTTTTCTCTGGGACCTCAGTTTCTCCCTTGGTGCCCATGTGTGGTCAGAGCCCTTAGAGGGTACACACACTCCCCTGTGTGTACCTTGTCCACACTACAGCGTACTGCCTATTCTCAAACTTATCCACAGGGTCTTAGGGCTCCCTCAAAACAGTTACCCTTGGGGCCAGAGATATATAGCTCAGTGGCATAAGTGCCTGCCTCACAAGCACAAGGTCCTGAGTTCAATACCCGGTTTTAAAAAAAACAAAAACAGTTACCCTTGATGCTAAACCAGCAAGGCAAATTAATTCAATTTCTAAGTGAAGAGGGTAATTCTAAACACTTAATGATCAGAAGAGGGGAGACAGAAATTCTATTTGGATTTGGACCTTCAAACTATAAGATCTATGCCTTTGATGGTGTACTGATTGCCATCAATGGCTCACAACAACTAACTGTTTACAAGTGCCAGAATCTGCTGAACCACACACGCAGCCCCACACTTGCCTCCTCAGACAGACTCCAAAGTGGGTTCCGTTATTATCCTTTCCTTAGAGAAGAGCAAACTGAAGCTCAGAGGGGTTGAATAACACACTCAGGGTCATACAGCTGGGAGACACCAATTCAAATCCACATCTTCTGTCCGTAGAAAGGGGTTACAACCATCACAGCCACTAACCATTACACAGGACAACTTCATATTATTGTACCATTCATAAAGGTGTATAAACATGCTGGCCTGTCATAGAATGTAAGTACCCTCGATCTCCCAGACAAAACCTGCATTTGCTATGTGAATTCGTGTGACTGGCTCTTCAAATAGTGCAGCAGGTTCACAACATTTGAATTACTTGGGGAAATACAAAGGATAAAACAAGAAGTGTAATGGCCCAACCTGATCCAGAGATTTGGACGTAGTTGGTTTGGGATTGAGTCAGACTCTGATAAACACAGGATCCAAGGAACCTAATGTGGAGAGAAAGCAAGAACAGAGGCAATAAAAAGTGGCCGGGAGTGAGGGTGCAGGGCTAGTTCTCTCACCTGTGTGAGCCCTGTTTCCTCACCTGCAAAATGGCAACTATAGAAGTATATACCTCATGGGGATGGTGTAGGATTATATTATATGGAAATGAATCTGTGCAATAACTGTTGGGGTCGGGGCTCAGTGGCACAAGTGCCTGTCTGACAAGTGCAAGGTTCTGAGTTTGATCCCCGGTACTAAGAAAAAAGAACTGTTAGGTTCCTGCTCTCATCTTTAAAAGCCTCACTGACCCATTATATAATTGAAGATTATAGTTTCCCATGCAAACACAATGGTTACATTAGAAAATGTATTCTTCCTGTTTTCTGCTCAGAGTTCCTGACACTGCTGGTTGGAGGAGGGGGCCAGGCAGGTGCTCCTGGCAATTTACTCGTTCAGAGAAATATAAAGGCAAATACCTTTCAGAACCAGTCGGCTAACACACAGAACAGATATGAAGTGGGATAAAGCTAATGTGGTTCTTTTAAAACAGTGATATGAGTAGGAGAGAAGATGTCCCAGCGAGGGCATTGGAGTTGATGAGAAACAGCAACAATTACTGGCACAACTGCTACCGTGGTGCTGGCCAAAGAGACAACCAGGAGTTACACCTTCAGCTTTACACATGTGCTGATCCTCCCAGCTTCTGTACCGGTGAGCTGAGACATCTGCTTCCTCCTCCACTGGAAAGTTCCAGGGGGCTCCAAGGTTATTTATTGGCCATGCAGGAGCCTAGAGATGACCCAAATTAGAGCAGAAGAGCAGCCAGGAGTATGAAGTTCCCACCTTACAGAGCCCAGCTGTGTGGCTTAGCTAACTTCTCTATTTTTTTTTTTTTTTTGCAGTACTGGGGATCGAACTCAGGACCCTGCGCTTGCTAGGCAAGCGCTTATTCCACTGAGCTATATCCCCAGCCCCTAGCTAACTTCTCTAAACAAATTTCTTTGCATACACAATGTGGATAAGATTATGCACTGCTCAAGGGTGTTGTGAAGGTTAAAGGTAAAGCATCCAACACAATGCCTCTGCTCTTAGAGGCACTCCCCCTATGTCTGCCTTTATTGTGACTCTGCCAGCTTTAAAAATAAAAAGAGCCTGTAGTACTCTTTCTTCTGTGCCTTGGAAAATCAGTTCAATGGCATAGTTCGTTCCAATCTATTACCTCACCTGCTCTTTGAATCCACAGTCACAAGCACTGGGAATCAAGTTTGTGATAATAGCGAGATAAAGGACATCAAATAACAAAAAAGTGGAGAATTTATGGCTCTCTGTTCCCTGGGAGCACCAGGCTGGTGGCCTGCGGAGTAGGGCCATAGAGAAGTGACAAGGACACTCTTAAATCCCGGGCCTGGGATGAGGCTCCACCATGCACTGGATAGGACGCAGGTTCAGTCAATCCAGCACAAATTAATAACGTGAGGCAGAAGATAAGGACTTTCCCATTTTGTCTGAGTATGACTACCCTCTCAACGCTTCGCAAAATGGGAATAGAGCATGAATTCTCTCTGCTTTCACTGTATTTTTTTCACTGTGATATCTATAATGCAGAAAGCTAGAAAAACAGAAGTAAAACTTCACAAGATAGGACTATATCTCTGGGTTGGCCTTTGGGAGGCCTAGATCTGAATTCAGAGAGGCCCTGGGAAGCCTGGACTAGTTTTAGATCAACTTTGGTTCCAGGACTTTACAAAGCAGCATCCATTCACCTGGTTTTACACCGGAGAACCACTCCCCATCATGTGAATAAGATTTGGGTGAATCTGACTTTATCCCTGTCTCCAGTGAGTGGGTTTGGCTGCAGCCTGATTAATCAGAGCATCACATCTCTTTGACCCAGTGATAGGTTCAGAAGTGGGCATGTGAGCCCATCAGAGCCACAGATAAGCAAGGAAACCTGTGGTTTTGTTTGGCACTACTGACAACTGAACTCAAGGCCTCACATATGCCATGCAAGTGCTGTACCACTGAGCTATAGCTACTACCCTGAAAATTGTTTTTAAGGGTTTAGTGAGTATTAACATACAATTGCCAAATTCAGCAAATGAAAATATAGCTCATTCAGTTAATTTGAATTTCAGATGAACAATGAATTCTTTTTTAGTATAAGCACACAGTATGAAATATTTGGTTGCAGCAACTTGGTTGCAAGACAAACCATTGAGGCTACAGCTTAGACAGACGGTTAGGGAGAGAGTGGCCCCTTGAATCTGGCCCGGATTTGGGAATCAGGTAACCTTGGTTTGAGTCTCAGCCTTGAATATATGATCTGAGCAAATTTGTTAATTTCACTGAGC
Organism: Dinomys branickii; assembly: GCA_004027595.1. Taxonomy (NCBI): domain Eukaryota; kingdom Metazoa; phylum Chordata; class Mammalia; order Rodentia; family Dinomyidae; genus Dinomys; species Dinomys branickii. Next base: position 24,163 of record PVLD010000968.1, on the reverse strand, counting down.
TCCATAACTATAATAGCTATGCTGAGGAGTGGACAAAAATATTAGTGATAATATAGGTATGCCTAGCACTTAGCAGATACTTAATGAAGTTTCATCATGATTATAACAGTTGATCTGATTCACTGTCCTACTGTACTGGCACTCTGAAAATGACCAAGATTATAGCTGATTGTCCTAGATAAACCTGGGCAAAGGTAGAATGAATGTAGACCTTCTCTCAAATAATACCTCTATGTCTGGGGGAACAAAACCATACTAAAACTTAATGGAGTGTCCAAAATAAATAAAGGAAGGAAGTCTTTCATTCATTATGAAATATCATTTGTTTAACTGACTTCTGATGTCAAAGCTACATATTTGCTCAGGTTTTACACTGATGGGATGGGCCAGGCCATTACCCGGGCAATGGAAATACTTCACTTATGGCCTAATTTATCTCTTTTAGATTAAAAATACCTTATGTTTCTACAACTTTTGTCATTTCTAGACATTTTGATACATCGTTCCTGGTTTAAAAAACCAGGTAAACATGGCACTAAATGTAAAATGTTCCTTAAAAGGAAACAGTTCTCTCCAGAAATATTCTATTTGAACAAAATATTTAGATAACCTCATTATCAAATTTAAGGAGGTAAGGAGAGATGATAGATTGACGATTCAATTTTCAACACAGCTACTCTGAAATCAACTAAATCCTTTAAGCTCTGCAAAGTTATTTCATGGCTTATTGAACACATATTTATTGTTCAACACAGATTATGTACCAGACACTGTGGTGTGGCACTGGGGATCACAGTGGTAGGCACTGGGGACCATCAGTAAACAAACATACCCAAATCCCTGCCCTTGTGGAGCTTGCATTCTGGTATAGGGGAGCAAATGTAAACATATACAGTGTATCAGTTAGGATCTGGATAGTGACAGCTGCTATGGGAAGAAATGAGGGGAAGGAAGAGGGGACTACGCTAAGGGCTGGAGTGGCAGTTTTAAATAGCAAGTTGATAAAAGGGCTCTTTGCAGAGGTGACATTTGAGGCCAGGAAGGAAGGGAGAAAGCGTGGGGCCACACTGGTCTGAAAGAAGCAAAGGAGAACACTGTGCACAAATGACAGGCAGCAGCACACCTGGAGCCTTCCAAGAACAGCCTGGGAGCAGTGTGGATGGACAGGATGAGGGGAAGCCAGGAGAATAGCAGTCAGAGAAAAGACAGTGACTATCAGTGTCATAACCGCTAATAAAGGACTCCAGGAGCCTGACTTCTAGTCTGAGCCTTATTCTGTGACTGTGTAGAAATCCTAAATGTGGAATGTGGGTCTCAACTTGCAAAGCATGTAAAAGTTGCAAATCTATTTCAGAAACGATGAGCAGAGGGACTCAGTGTGGCTTAGTGATACATATGTGCTTACCTGGCTGGGTCTCGGTTCATATTCCCACTCCCAAACTTACTAGATGTGCATCCTTGGGCAGATTCCTTAACTTCTTTGTGCTTCAGGTTTCATCTCTTTGAAAAGAGAACTAAAACACCTCTTTTAGAATTGTGAGGGCTTGGGATGTAGCTCAGCAGCACAGTGCCTGCCTGGCAAGCATGAGGTTGTGAGTTCGATTCCCATACCACCAAATAATAAATAAATAGAACTGTGAAAGTCCTAAGTACAGCTTAATGCAGTTGGTGGCAGATGAAAGTACTAAGTAAACATCATTATTTCTTGAAAACTACAATAAGGGTTAAATATTTCAAAATCTCTATTTTGATGTGTGTTTGAAATGTACATTTAATAACCATAAGCAAAAACAGTTGTGAAATCCTGTTAAATAGCCTCCAAGATGGGCCCCAGTGATGCCTGTCTCTGAGAATTTACATCCTGTATAGTTTCCTCCCACACTGTATGTGGTGGATTGACAACTGGTGGTCACCTTGTAACACCCAGCTAAACTGATCCAGTGTGGTACTGGGGGAGGCCCACCTCAGGGTTGTTGCCAGCAGCATAAGGCAGAACTGGAGAGGAAGAAGAGAGGCTTGTAGGGCGCTGTTGGGAGCTGTAGGTTCTCCTGGTTCTCCTGGAGGAGCTTGTTATGCTGGCTTTCCTGATGAACTTAGCTGTTCTCCTTGTTGGAGGAGCTTGGGACCTTGTTGCTGAGAATGGCTACGTCTCACTTTGGGGAAGCTCTGGTCCTTACTCTGAGCATTGCTTCCTGGCTCCAGAGGGGAAGATGATGCATTGTTCAGTGCCCTGGAAAAGCTTGTCATTTTGGCTTTTCAGATATGAACTCAGCTGTTCTCACCGTCCGAGAGCTCAAGACCTCACTGTCACTGAGGATGGCTGTGGTATTTTCAGAGGAGCTCTGGTTCTTACTTTGAGTGTTGCTTCCTGGCTCCAGGGAAGATCCCTCAGCCTGCTAACGCAGATCCTTTGTCCTGCTGGTATAGACTTTCTAGTTTCCACCACTGACCTTTGGGCCTTCCCAGAGCATGAGACATTGTCATGGGCTCTTGGCCTCTAGTTGGACTCATGGGGGCGGGGGGTGTTGTTACAGTCTCTAGGTCTTCAGCTGGACTCAAGTAGGAAATTTCTGTGGGATCCAGGACCTCATCTGGATTCTTTTGGTGTTTAGTGTGTGGACAGGTTTCCTGCACTCTCTCTGTATATGACTCTTTGGGTGAGTATTATAAAATAATCTTATAAATTATGTGTCCTACATTGTTCCGCTTGTAAGCCCCTGACTACGATAGTACCACAGTTAGTCCATGTGACCACAGCGTATGGCAAACATGATGCTCTGTCACTTGCCAGGTTGTAGAAGGCACTGCAGTTACCATCTCGGTCAATCTCCTTTGCTCTTGCCACTTGCTCTGGGTCAAGCCCACTACCATGCTATGAGCAGCCCTAGGAAGAGGTCCATGTGACAGGCCTCTTGCTAGCAACAATGTGAGACACAACCTTTTTTTGGGAGTTGGATATGCCAGCTCTAATCAAGGTTTTGGGTGACAGAAGCCACCACTGACTTTTACCACCCTGAGTTAGAACTCAGTAAAGCAGCTCAGATTCCTGACCCTCAAAGCTGTGCACAATGATCAGTGATAAGTGTCTGTCCCCTTACATAGCTAAGTTTGGGGATAATTTATTTATGCAGGAACAGATTGTGCGTATGTGTTTCTAATTAACTATTGATTATGAAGAATTTCTTGGACCTAAATCTATCTATTTTACTTGGGGTGGGCAGTACTGGGGACTGAACCCAGGTCCTTATCACCGTCTCTAGCCCAAAATTATTGTTGATCACTAGCAGTTTAGAGTATTCATTTTTTTACATAGCTATTTTCAATGTACACACCCTACTTTTTCCCCTATAGACTTGTTTCAATGGAGTGCAAGATTCTTAATATTTATATTAGTTTATAACCTTCTGCCTCCACTCTTATGCTCCACCACATCAATTCCCTGTGGTGAGACAAAGAATTCCTTCCAGCTTTCAAAATAATAACTGCCACAATAAAAAAAAAACAAATTAGGTATGTAATGTACCGAGAGGGCCCTTTGATCCATCAAACACAGCCAACACAGAGAGGCACGTCCTCTTAAAGTACACAGACTATGAACAAATATTGAACACACAGGAGGGTTAGATAAGTGACTGACCTTTTGAATGACCTAAGTTGGGGAGTGAAAGGAGCTGGGTGAACTTATTTGTTCAGACAATAATAACAACTCTCAAATTCTGTGTTTCCTAGAGAAGCAGAGGAGTGAGGGTAGACAATAAAATGCTGGTAGAATCCCATAAATTATTTTCTTGGTTTCAAGTGTCAAACAGAACTTCAGACAGTGCACACGGAGCTGAAGTCATCCTCCCCAGGCAGTGAGTTTCTGTGGCCTCAGTTCCTTTCCCTTCTCCGCTGTCCTTTGTCACACTCTACAATCATGGCTGGGAGAGAAAAGATGACTTAGCCCTCCTTTGTTGAAACTCAGCACAATGTTATACATGCCAGCTCTCCTTTGAATGCAGCATTCATTAAGAGGCTGTCTGTAACCAGATCCAAGTAGCAGACAGCCGAATTCCTCCAAAATGGTTTACTCAGATGCGCTGGTGCTAGTGTGCAACCTTTGACTTTGTCCACTTTCCCGACAAGGTCTTGAGGATTGCAATGGAAGCATGCCATCCTTAACATTTTTAAAAATCTTTTTTTTTTGGGGGGGTACCAGGAATCAAAAAGACCTCACCCTTGCCAGGCAGGTGCTGTGCCACTGTGCTAAATGCCCAGCCCCTTTAATATTTTTATTTATTTTCTTTGTACCAGGAATCAAACTCAGGACCTTGCACTTGCCAGGCAGGTGCTGTGCTGCTAAGCTATATCACCAGCCCTTCCTTTAACATTTTTAAATAATTCATGATTAAGTAGATTTACATTAAGTATATCAAGGAACGTTAAGCATGACTAATTCTGCTAGCCTGGTGGCACATGCCCGGGAGGCTGAAGCAAGAGGATCACAAGTTGAGCCCAGTCTGGGCAGTTTAGCAAAACCCTGCTTCAAACAAAAATTTTTATAAAAGGGGTAGGGATACAGTTCAGTGCAAAGGCCCTAGGTTAAAACCCTAGCACTGAAAAAAAGACTAATTCTAAAACTTCACTGGCCTGCTGCCGAACATCTATGGAACCACATGCAGTGCTGCCCTGGGACTGAGGGTGAGGGAGTTAACGCTCACTGAGTGATTAGCCTGGGGTCTTACTAAGTTTCAGCTCTGATAATGCTCTATTGAATGTGGGGCAGCCTCCTTCCCTGCCCTCATTACCCTGCCTCCCATAAAAAGCTGCCCCCCTATTCAACCACACTCAGGAACCTTCGTTTTCATCTTCCATTAAGAGTTTGTTTGTTGAAAAGAATCTGAGGCTCAAAAGAAGGTTCAGTTGTTCCAGAACTGCTGCGTTAGAGAGTGGTGATATGAGGTCAAGGTCAAAAGGTCACTAGGCCAGGGTTTCCTTGCCAAGGGAGAAAAGCTTCAGTGACAATGACTCAGTACAAAGTTATCATTACTGACATAATTAAAACCAAAACAACAGCAATCCCCTAACGCACACACTGCCCTAGCTGAAAGTGATCAGCACAGAGCTCTGGCCCAGCGCTGCAGCAAGTTGGTTGGAATGGTGCCTCCTGCAGAGTGGAGCCGCCCTGAGCTGCCTTTTCCTTCTCTGCAACTGTAGGAGATACCTCACGGGAGGTACCACCTCACAGAAGTACTCTTGTACTTAGTACTGCGCCCAGCACAGAAGTGAGCGCTCAGTGTCTTCAGTTATTAAAATTATATTCTTGTGTCAGTTTCAATAACACTTGATACTGTTATAGACAGCTGAGATAGATAGAAATACTATAGGCAGTCAGACAGGGCTGGGCCCTCGAAGAAGCCAACGTAAAAGATACCTGTGGGCCAGACCTCAAGACGGAAGACTAAACAAATGCGTCCACATACCTCCCCAGGAATGAACAGCAGGGATTGACCACCTTGAAGAGTCTTTGACCCGATCCTTACGGGAAAAACCCCTGACCTAACCCTTACGGGAAAAGCCTGGCTCTGCATGCCCGCTTGTTACGTGACTTGCTTTCCCATTTGATCCTAGTCCACTCAGTCTTACCTGGACAATTATACCTGTAATCTTATTGGCGGACCATAGTTTTGTCCATTTCCCCTACCTTGGACCCGCCTCACCTCATGGTTTTTCCCTATAAAAGTCCCTGACAAAGACAGAGTAGGGGGTAACCCACTCGGGCCCCCCTTCTGTCCCTCTCTTGGACAGAAGCTTTCTTCCTCCCAATAAATATATTCTGCTCTTAACCTCCGTTGTTCCTAAAATTCATTCTTCGGTTTTAGAGAACACGAACTCGTCTGATATCATTCAGGTTGGGATATTTATTTTCCTGTATCAATACCTCTTTCAAATCAGACTCTTAGTATCACGGATGCATGTGTATTCCTCGTACCTGGATATAGGTATAGATATATAGGTATAAAATCTCCCTGAAGAAGGGATAGTTTCTTGGGATTCTTCCTCTTTGGGTCCTTTTTGAAGCTGAACCCAGCTCTAAATATTTGGTGAATAAATAAACATTTTAATTAGAGTGGGTCTGCAGGGATAGGTTTGTACATATAATCCTCCTGCTTAAGATCCTAGTAGAACATTGTACACTTTTTGAATGCTCTGTGAACATTTTATAATAACCACAATGATGCAATGATTATAATTATGAATAAAGATTACACTTAGCACAAATTTCCTGAACTAGGGTTATGTCTATCAGTAACACAGAAAACTTTATCTGCACAGGATTTCACCTTAATGCAAACTGAACCTTAACTTCCCACAATAACTAAAGCAACCCAATCAATGTGTCCTTTACATTTCAAACAGTTGTTTCCAGAACCAGGAGCCCAGGGCTAACCTACTGCAGGTTGCAATAAATTAGGTCCTCTTTTCTTTCTACATTTAGATGTTAATGACTTTACTTGTTTTCTGACAAGTCAGCCATTAGATTACTTTGCATTCACTTTGTAAGCTTTGTAATGCTTATAACTGAGAGGCAAACTACCTAGCGCAATCTGAGTTAGGAACTTTGGGACATAGAAAAAAGCAGGGCAGGTCACCAGGGCCATTCCCTTCTGCTTTCTCAACTGTAGCTTTTTCTGAGGGAGACTCAGCACTGTTCTAGGAGAGTTCAAGGCCAGTCTGGAACACAGAGTGAGATCCTGTCACCAAAAAAAAAAAGAAAAAAGGAATCAGAGCACTTCCAGCAAATATAAATGCAATTCTAGACCACCATCTCTGAAAAACTCAACCTCTTAAAAAAAAACTGATTGCAACTTGTGACCTTAATAACCTCCCCAAAGTTCCATTTTAAATTGATGCCAACTCTGAACGAAGCTTACAACTACTGACTCAATCCTCATGAAGATGTCTGCCACCAGGGTCCCCAATCTCAGTTTCAACTATGCTTCTCTCTTATTTCCTTAAAAAGCAGAGGGGGAAATTAAAAAAGGCTTTCAGGACCAGAAAGAAACTTTACCTCTCCCCAAATATATAATATATACACAGTACCGAATAGGTCATTCTGTGTTCTGAAGCTGAACTGTTTATACTTCACTTAGGGTAAGAAGAGCTCACCCCCTGACAAAATAACCTTTATGTTGAGGATTTCAGCTCCAGCAAGTCTTTTCTGAGTAGCCTAGCTAGTATGTGGTCCATTATTCCCAGATTCTGATACACACACACACACACACACACACACACACACACACAGTTAACTACTTGATGTGATAAGGAGAATTTAAATCACTGCTGAGATGTCTTTATAGAAATCCCAGGGCTTCTGTACTGACAAGGTGACGCTCTTTTGCATGTTATGCTTCAAAGAAAGATTTCACTTAGTAAATTATTCAATCATCCACTTGTGATTTTTTCCCGTATAATTTCACCATCAGTAAATAGTAAGATGGAGGCAAAGGAATGATACCTTAATATTCATTATGGCATGGATGGATCTTGTAATTATTATTAAGCATAAGAAGCCAGACCAAGATGTAGTTTCTTTTTTTTTTTTTTGGTCTTTTTGAGACAGGATCTTGCTAGGTAGTTCAGGCTGGGCTTGAGCTCACTTTGTAGCCCAGGCTGGTCTCCAACTTGCAGCAATCCTCCTGCCTCAGTGCTGGGATTACAGGCAAGCGCCACCACACCTGGCTATTGTCTCTATTTATGTGGAATGTCCAGAATAGGCAAATCGACAGAGACAGGATGTAAGTAGTTTGGTGATAGTAATGGGGCTCCTGCAGGAGTTGGGAGGTGACTGCTAAGAGGTAGGAGTTTTCTTATTAGTATAATAAAATTGCTCTGGAATTCCTGGTGATGGTTTCTAATTTTTTGAATATATTAAAAATCACTTAATTGTCCACTTTAAGAGCAAATGCCACAGTGTGTGGATTGTAGCTTAATTTTTATTTTATTTTTTGTCTTTTTGAGACAGGGTCTCACTTTGCAGTTTAGGCTGGCCTTGAGCTCACTGTGTAGCCCAGGCTGGTCTTGAACTTCCAACAATCCTCCTGCCTCAGCCTTTTTAAATTTTTTTTTTTTTTTGTGGTACTGGGGCTCAAACTCAGGACCTTGTGCTTGCCCGGGAGGCGCTTATTCCACTGAGCTATATCCCCACCCCTTTTTAAAAATTTTTTAAAAATTTATTTATTTATTTATTTGCCTCAGCTTTCTGAGTGCTGAGATTACAGGCATGCACCATCACGCCTGGCTTGTATCTTAATTTTTAAAATAATGTATAACTACAAATATAAATTTATTAAAACCTCAGAATCTGTCATATATTTTGTCTTTTTTTTTTGACACTGTGGATTGAACCAGGGCCTTCATACTGAGCTACAGCCTAGGTTCCCCCCCCCCCCTTTATTTTTAAATTTTGAGACAGGTCTCTAATCAAGTTGGCTAGGCTGGGCTCAAATTTGTGATCCTCTTGTCTCAGCCTCTCATGAGTGCTGGGATTATAGGAATGAGCACCTCACGTGTGTTGTTTTTTTAAAACTAATTATATTTGCCTCCTTCTGAGGGCCTTAAATGTATACTTACTGTAGTACTCAGGAGGCTGAGGCAGGAGGATCATGAGTTCAAGATTGGCCTAGACTAAATAGTGAGACCTTAACGCGCGCACACACACACACACACACACACACACACACACACACACGAACACACGGGAAAAAAATGAGAGGTCAAGACAGGTTATTCTGGAGTGGAGGACATTTTGCTTTGGCAGGGCACTGAGGATCGAACCGTTTCCAAGCATCCGACCCTCCAGCTTTACCAGTGGCAACAGTTCCTTCTTTCACACACACACACGGATATTTATGAGGAAGAATTTTAGAAAACACTGGACGGGCTGGAGGTACAGCTCAGTGGGTAAGTGCTTGCCGGTAAGCACTAAGGCCCTGAGTTCGATCTCCGGTCCCGGAAAAAACAAAAACAAAAACAAAAACAAAAAACACTGGATCCAAATGTCCTGTTTGATAGGGAGCCGAAGCTCAGGAGGAAAGGGCGTGCTTGCTCTCTGATGCTCAGCGAGCTGACAAAGGGCCTGAGAAGCAGGGAGATTTCCTTTCCGGCCTGTCTGTGTGCGGCCCCTTGTCCTCCCTGCAGATCAGGTACCTCACGGGGGGGGGGGGGGATCCGTCCCTGTCTCTCCTCCCAGGCCGCGTGTTTTGCCCGTGATGCCTGAGGACTCTAGCAGACCTGCGAAACGCCTGCCCTATGTAAGGCCGGCTGGGTGCGTGCAGGGCAGGCCGGCTCACAAGAAAGACCCTTGCTATAAACGACTGGTTGGAGAGCTGGCATTTCGCTTTTTGTTCACAAATACCTGTTTTTCATGAAATCGATGCTCTCCTCCCCAAACTTCCTACTGTTTCAAGCCACCTTCGGTGGACCCACTGTAACTCGAGCTTTTAGTACTGAACCGGGAAGTCACTTCGACCCTAAACTCCCAAGCAGCCCCTCGAACCTTGGCACGTTTCAGGACCCGAGGACTCTTCAACAAGCCGGGCCGGGCCGGGGCACCTGTAGGAAACTAGAGCCCCGCGCATGTCCGAACCCGTCTCTCACCAGGGTCCGAAAACAATTTCTTAGCGGCGTGCAGGGAGGAGGGGGTTAACCGTGCCAGCCTCGCGTGTCCCGTCCGAACAACCCTACTGGGGGCACGGATTCCGCTCGGAGCGCTGGTGAGAGAGGTGGAAGTACAACTGGTTAGCCCGGCGCGGGCCGGAGGTGCGCCAAGGTGCCTCGGGAGCCCGCGGCAGGCGGAGCGGCGCGCAGGCGCACTGCGGCCGCCGGGCTCCGGGGTACAAAGGATCGCCGCGTAAACGCAGGCTTCCTCCGGGTCCGAGTGACCCGCCGGGGGCTCCGCAGGCCCGCGCGACACTCCCGTTCCGCTTCAGGGGGCAGCCATGGTCCTTCTCCCCGGTGCCTGGCGCTTGCGCACTTCCTCGGAACTCCCTGTCCCCGGCTCGTCCACAGCGCCCGGCCGCAGCGCGCTCGGGGTTTAATTCTGGCGCTGCCAGCCGGGCCGGCTCCGCCTCCCGTCCGCCCCGCCCCCTCGGGTCCCGGGCCGCGGCGCAGAGCGCGGCCAGCCCAGCGCGCAGGTTGGGAGAGCGGCTGGAGGTGAGTGTCGCCGGGGGTGCGCTGGACTCCTTTCCCTGGCGGGGTGGGCCCGGGAGGCCCCCAGCCTGCCCCCGCGCTGGGCTGGGCAAACTTGGCGCGCGCCCTGGGCGCACGGCGGCCGCGGCGGAGGCGGAGACGAAGACGGAGACAGCGCCGCGGGCTCCCCCTCGCCCGGGCTCCCCGAGCGGCCTGCGGACGGCCCCGGGGAGGGGTCCGAGAGCTGCCTCCGGCCCCGCGGGCGCCCCAGTGGGCGCGCACTGCAGCGGCGGAGCTCGGGGGCGCGGGAGGGGGGGCGCGGCACCCCGGCTCCGGGCAGCGGGAAAGTGCGCGCGGGCCGGCGGCGGGCGGTGCGGGCGCCTTGCCACGCCAAGCTGAGGGCGCCGGCCCTTGGGTGCCTCTCGGCCCTTTCTCAGTCCGAGGCGGTGTGGGGCGCCTTCTCTGAGGCGTCTTTCCGTTATGGTCGGTGTTCTGCTGCCCCGAAGGGAGTGGCGGCCAAGACCCCTTTATCCTCCGTCTTAGAGCGGCAGGTGGCTTCAGCCGGCTCAGAGATGGCTCCAGCCGGGGGTGGAGAGGGCGGGGTGGGTGTGGGCGCCAAGACTCGGGAGGTTTGGGGGAGACCGCGCAGCCGGGCCGGACCGCGTGGGTTTCTGGAAGATCTGCGGGAGCAAGTCGAGGGAGGGTGCACGCGTCCGAGAGCGGACTCGGTTCCTGGGTGTTCCTTCCTACGTGTCACTTGGGCAAACGCACAGGGAGCCCAGCCTCCTTCAGTTCCCTTTCACCGGGTCCAGAGGAGCTCTGAGACAGAGCCCTCCGTGATGGGCGCTGCGGGTCTGCAGGAGCTGCGTTGCATGAGGATGATGACCCGGTGGAGGCCTGGCTCGCGCTGGTGTTAATAACCAATGGCGTCCTCCGGCGTTCGCTCTCTGCGGAAGTTCAGGCCGTTTTACAAATTAATGAATTTTGGCAGGTTGCGAACCCAAAGACTAACAAGAAGGTTAATCATCCACATCTGTCATCCAGCAGTTCCTTGACCCACCTCCGTGGCCTACCCTCTCGAGCTAGGTGGAAGTCAGGGGTTCCCTATTTTTAAGTTAATGACTTTATTCTTAACTTTTATATGGTGCTTAGTTTATTTACTAGTTTCTTCGTTCCACAACTTCCCCTGTTTGAGTGTTGGGCGTTCCAACATTTTGCTTATTTAAAATTTTGAGATATATGCATGGTTTCTCTTACTTAAGAAACCCGAAATATAAAGAGCAAAGTCAGAGATGGATAGTAGGAAACGAGACAGGTATTTTGCATGAGGCAAGGAGATTGACTGGGGGTGGAGGGAGGGGAGAGGAAAGGAACCGGATGAACAAAAGAAGTAAGATGTGTCATGTACATGTAACAACTGCCCAGGGGGGCTGGGGATATAGCTCAGTGGAATAAGCGCTTGCCTAGCAAGCGCAGGGTCCTGAGTTCGATCCCCAGTACCACAAAAAAAAAAAAAAAAAAACTGCCCAGGGAATGTAATCCTTATTATGCCCTGCAAACATGCGGCAAACCAAAAACTAAAAAAGAGTAAAATGTCTCTACGAAAGAATTCTGCAGCCTAGTTGGCTTCCACCAGTGAATTTTCCTAGGCTTTTTGATCTTTTTTTTTTTTTGCTACGAGGGATCGAACTTAGGACCTCATGCTTGCCAGGCAGGCACTGTGCCACTGAGCTATATTCTCGGCCCTCTCTTAGGCTTTTTAAGGAAGAAAAATAATCTACAATTTTTTTGAGAGAACCAAAACCGGGAAATTTTTTTGTTTTTGTTTTTTTAATACAGGGTCTAGCTATGCAGTTCAAGCTGGCCTTCAACTTACTTTGTAGCTCAGGCTGGCCTCAAACGCACAGCAATCCTCCTGTCCCAGCCTCCTGAGAGCTGGGATTACAGTTGTGCACCACCACACCTGGCAAAACCAGGTAATAGTAACAATTTATTTTATGATACCAAATTTTTACAACAAAAGTATATGGAAAAAAATGCTTGCAAATCTTTCTCACCAATAAAATAAAAATACCAAATGTAAAACAATTTTTTTTTTTTTTTTTTTTTTTTTGCCTTTTTGAGAAGGGTTTCACTATGAAGTGCAGGCTGGCCTTGAACTTGCTCTGTAGCCAAGGCGGGCCTTGAACTCATAGAGATCCTCCTGCCTCAGCCTCCCCAGTGCTAGGATTACAGGCTTGTGCCACCACATCCAGCTTTTGTTTGACATATAGGTGTGTGTGTGTGTGTGTGTGTTTGACACCCCCCCACCCCCTCCACCCCTGTCCTCAGATAAACATACCATCTTTACCCCTTTACCATTAGTTTACCCCTTTAAGTGTACAATTCAGTGAGTGGCTTTTAGTATAAATATAAATATGAAGGTATGTGGTCATCAACACTACTTCTAGAATACTTTCATCACCCTCCTCATCAGAAAAATGCCATTTCCTTAGTCCCTCCCCAGTTCCTCCTCCCTACCCCGATTTCATTGCAGAGTAACCACTTGTGAAACTGAATGAGAAGGCAATGATGATTATCTTTGGTCCTTCTACTATTAATAGGTTTGGGGAAAGCTGCTGCCACTGAGGCAATTGAAGAAAATTAAGTATGGGCAATCCTACGGGGAGGTTAAAAAGCCTAAGGAAGGAGAAGCTTGCTGGAGGATTAATTGCCTCCCTTAAAAATACAGACATTGGGAATGTGTTTTATCTCCTAGGGTGGGGGGGGTGCATTTGGTGATGTTTTGTACTCTTGATTTGCCTCATCTATAGATCTTTTTAGTTGAAGTCCTACAGCAAAAGTGAATTCTGGGTTATGTTTTTTGGGGGAGATGTTAGAGAAAATAAAAGACTTAAGGTTAAAAGGAGGTTTTTCTGTTGTTAGAGGGGTTTGCTGGAGATTGGATCCAAGGGCCTGAAGCATGCCAGGGAAATGTTCTACCACAGACCTGTACCCTGAGTCCTTAGAAGTTCTCTTTAAAATATTGTCCAACCTGGCCCTAGAGAAAGACATCACAGGCATTGATACATTCAAGAGCAGGTTTCTTTCAGGACTGTAGTATTTGCTGGCAAAGACTTCTCTCAGTTAATGTGCTCCTACCAAAACCTAGATCAGGGAGAAAGAGATGGGAAAATGGAGGAAATGCGAGGAATTGGGGGGGAGTGGGAGAAAGACTGAAGAGAGCCGGGCTTGTGAGAGCCGAAGACTATTAGATAACTGGAGGGTTAAGCAGATTCAGAAGCTCCAGGTGGGTCTCTGAGAAATTGCAGACATTTCACCTGGTTTTTGTGGGATTATTCATGCATGTTTTAAAAACCAGTTGCATTGAGTTGAACCTGTCCAAATTATGCCTCCACTGCACTTCTCAGCTACCCTCCAATTATATAAAGACGTCAAGTTGGTTTCAAATCTGCAGTACAGGAAAAATGGTATGTCTGTTACACGGGCATGTGGGCTTGCACCACCTCCTTTTTTCTTTAGTAACTTTAAAAGATTGACTCAGCGGCACAAGCGCCTGCCTGGCAGGTGCAAAGTCCTAAGTTCGATTCCTGGTACCAAAAAAAAAAAAAAAAAAAAAATTGAGCTGTATACCAAGCATACAGTAAGCGTACATCTTGACATATTGTCATAAACCTAATTAAACCTATAGCCCGCACCCAGATAAAAGAAACAGAATATTGCCAGCGTGGCAGAAAATCTTTTCATACCTTTTTCCCATTACTGCCCCTCCCCTAGAGGAATCACTTTGCTAGCCATAGATGAGTTTTGCATGTTTTTCTGCTCTATATACATGAATTAAATTATATATATTTATATAGGGTATGTGGTTTGTTTCAGCATTTTGTTTGTGATTCACTGGTGTTGCTGCTGGTGGCTGGAGTTGTCGTTTTCGTTGTGATTATTTCATTGTGTGGCTTTATCACAGTACACCCGTTCTAGGTGTATCAGTCAATGCTCCCTAGAGAAACAGATTTGATGCAAGATGTGTAAGGACCTACAAGGTAGTCTTAACAGCGGCCGCCGCAGAGTCAGGTGTCGAAGAGGGCAAAAGCTGGAGGTCCGTGGCCTGGAGCTCGCTGTGGCGTCCTGTGGGAGTCCCCGTCTGGGGCTGAAGCGTCTGCACTGGAAGCCAGGGGACGATGTCTAAGAGGTGAAGGTGAAGACCAGAGCTTCTCTGAAGCAGCAGAAGCGAGGCTTCCTTCCTCTGCCCTTCGCAGTCGGGACGGGTTGCCGTGGGGTGGGCCTTCTGTCTTCAATAAATTCCTTCAGCCACACCCAGCACCGTGCCGCTCCAATTTAGTTGGGCATTTCTTACCCACGTTGACACAATCCGGTAGCTACCACAGTAGGGTTAAAGGGCTTTTTGGTACTGTAATTTCCATTTTTTTTTGCAAATAGTGTAATTATGAATGTTCTAGTGCATTCTTGATACATATGCACTTGTATTGGATATATATACTCAGGGATAAGTTTCTGAATTCCAAGCTAGTGTTCCGGTTGGAAGATAGTGTCGAGGAGTGCTCCCAAGTGTTTATTTAGGTTGTATTTCTACCAGCAGAGTGTGGGAGCTCTGTCCTGGCTTTGTAAACTCCAAAAGCAGATCTGTAGTGAGTTTGGCAAAAGAACAGGATGTGGCCGCTGTACCTCAGCCTAGCAGGTTATTTCTCCTGTGTTCAGTTCCAGTACCTTTCTATGTCTTTTCATGTGATTCTAATTTTTGCTTTTATGTTCAACAGTGTCTCTTAACCTTGCTTCATTCTCCCCTCTTTTCTTTATCTCTGTATAACCCTATGGGTGGCTTTCACTTAATAATTGTCCCAGCACTGGAAAGACACGTTAATTTTTGGGGCTTTATGAGTATAGGCTGTATAAACTAAAAATATCCTGAATCTTTGAATTTTTAAAAATTCATACAATAATTTTTAAATTGCTGTTAATTTCCCTCAAAATACTCCTCATCTTTTCAGACACACTTCTACCGTCATTCTAGCCACTTTCTGAAGCACTTGTGGAAGGCTTCTTTGTGCTGTTGAGGTGGCCTCTGTGTCCTGAACTGATTCAAAACGTTTACCTTGCAGAGTCATTTTGACTTGGCAAAAGAGCCAGAAACCGCCAAGTGCCAGGTTGGGGGGAAAAGGTAGATGAAGACACACCATGATGTTTTTACTAGACAGAAATTGGCATAAAAAGTTTGATCAGCGAGGTGTGGTTAAAAAAATAAAGCGAATGCTTAAACTTAATTATTTCAGTAAATACACGTTGTCACAAAATACTCAAATCGCTCCCCCTCACTTGGCACACACTCATCCCATCATTCATGGCAATATGTCTTTTACTATAGTAAGTTTTTGTTTTAAATTTAAATATCCACCGTATTTTTGGTTAACCCTTGTATATTGTTGCAGGAATAATCTTTGTGCACGAGTTTTCCCCTCAGTTTTTCTGGATGTTTATAAACTAGGGATTTTCTTTTCTGTGGCTGTGGATTCTGGTTTAACTGTTCTCTGCATAGTTGAGTTATCTTTGTGCTTCATATGGAATTGATTAAATGGATTTTTAAACTGCTAATAGATTACTTGCAAAAGATATGAGTATGACAGTTTAATTGTAATTCTAAAATAATGGTCTATTTAACCCTGATATCTTCCTTATCAATAGCCTAAGTTGAACTTACAGTATAATATCATTCACCAGCCACATGCAATTTTTATGTGATACTCTCAGTAAAGGTACGAAGCCAGGAGCTTTAGGGGCCACAAAAGAATCTTTATCAAGTAGCTTTTTGTTCAGAAGTTATGTGTAAAAATTTCAAATACCAGTCAGATAAATTTTTCTTCAAAGAGGTCGTTTATTGCGTAAATATTGAATGTTTGAGTTGAGGGTCAGAAAAGATCTTTCTTTCCTGGATAGTTAAAAGTGGCTTCATAGAAAAGTAAGACTTGGAGGGGCCGGGGATATAGCTCAGTGGCATAAGCGCCTACCTGGCAAGCACATTCCTGAGTTCAATTTCCAGTACCAAAAAAAAAAAAAAGAGTAAGACTTGCAAATTCTTTAGAATTTGTCTGGAGAGCAGATCTTCCTGAAGGTATAGGACTCTTGAGCCTTCTCCTGGGGAAAGGTTAACAGCGCACAGGGAGAGCCTCAGTTGACCACTCTAGACAATGAGTGATGTTAGCTTCTTTATTCATTTTCTAGAAGATGAAAATAATTGACCTAGTATAAAGGCAGGAAAAAAAAATACTTGGGGCTTTTGGGGAGAAAGCTGTCTTGAATGTGCAGGTTGGCCCGCGGGATTTGATTATGAACCCTTGGCAGTGGGCTGCTGCTTTGCCTGGAATAGCTCTTAACTCCTGTCCATCTTTCCCTGCAGATAAGATTTAGTGAAAATTTCTCTAATGTAAAGGATGTTCCACCAAACTTTATTTAGAGCAAGTCAATATTGCTTAACTTTACTAAGCAACAGTTAGTTATATTTCTGTGACATGCGAGGCTGTAGTGGGGGAGTTCAGAGACTAAACCCTCAAAATAGTAAATGATGAGATATAAGATACAGAACTGAAGTATGTAGAAGGATGGAACTACCCAATATGGATGGAAGGGGCTCATTCTGGAAAGGTAGCTGATGAAGAAACTCATGCGGAGTAGATAAGAGAGTTCTAGGTGATATTTAGGGAGACTGGGAGAGATTAAAGGAGTTCATATTTAGGCAAAGGCTTTAGAAAAAGTAAGACAGTGGTCAGCAGTGCTTGACACATAGTCTCCCAGCCAGTCATATGCTTGGAGACTCAGGTGAGTGGCAGTTTGAGATTGTGCTGTACCTTTTTTCCATTGACTTGTGATTGCCAAGCCAGCCTGTATAAATATTGTAGCTCTGGGCCCAAACTACCTAATTGGAATCTAGAATCTCTTGTTTGCTGGGTGACATTTGACAACTTACTGAGGCTATTTCTCATCTATAAACAAAGAGATAACAAGCTTATTGTGGTGTGTCCATATAATCCCAGCTACTCAGAAGGCTGAAGCAGGAGGATTGCAGGTTTAAGGCTGACTTGGGCAACATAGTGAAACTCCTTCTAAAAATAAAACTCTTCCTTCATAGGGTTTATAGTGAAGATTAAATGAATTAAAACTAACCCTTTTGATTGAGTTAATTGCAAAGCTGCCAGAATAAAGAGTGGTTGGTATCTTGTTGGCTATTTGTTGATTACAAAGTTTCTTTTCTTTTTTTTTTTTTGTATCTGGTATTGAACTCAGGACTTCACATTTGCCAGGAAGGTGCTGCACCACTGAGCTGTATCCCTGGGCCTGACTACTAAGCTTCTGAATCTAAAACTTTCTATATTTTCAGCATGTCAATAATGCAAACATCAAAGAAAGGGTTGAAAATGAAGATTAAGACCCACCATTCTTCTCTGATTCTAGCTCAGTTAGTCTCTTTTTAAACATGATAACTGCTGTTTCTGTTTTTAGGTCTTCTGGTGCTTATGACTGTGACAAATTAGCCCAGAACTTATTCGCCTAAGAAATTGCTTAATGGTATTTTGGAGTGTTTATTTCAGGGACTCAGGTGGGCTTGGCTGGATTGCTCTGCTACTTGGGACCTTGGCTGAGGTCCCTCTGCGGCACTCACTGTTGAACAGACTTCTCTGGGGGTCCCAGGAACACTTTGCTCCCAAGTCCTGTGTCTTGGTGGTGATGGCCACAGTGTTGACTACTGCCCAAGTTGTGTACATGTGGGGACTTTGCTTGTCCTTATGGTGACTTCAGTATGGTGGCCCCAGGCAGGTGGACATTTTGGCATCAGGCTTCCTTCAAGTATTAGGCAGAAAACTCCAGAGAAACAACCAGTAGGGGTGTGTGTGCACACGCGCATACATGTATAGCTCTTTTCTCTTTAATAAGGAATTTTTGAGACCAGCTAGCCTAAAATTTGCAGTTATGGACCAGATAGTTGCACATGCCTGTAATCCCAGAACTCTGGGAAGCTGAGGTAGAAGGATTGCAAATTCAAGCTCAGCCTGGGAAACGACATCTTAAAGAAACCCTATCTTGAAATAAAAAAATAAAAGGGCTAGGGAGTAGCTTGGTGCAAAGGCCTTGGGTTCAGTCTAAAAACAACCACCAAGTTGGCTAAAATTAACCATTGTACCTCAAACCAACCAGTTGGAAGCTTCATTTAAAAAAAAAAAAAAAAAAAAACTGGGTAACAAACCCAGGGCCTTTAGATGGAGCTGTATCCATATACCCTTTTGAATTTTCTGTTTTGAGATGGATTCTGTCTGAGTTGCCCAGGCTGGGCTCAAACTTATGTTCTTCTGCTCTCAGCCTCTCAAAGTACTGGGATTACAGGCATGTGCCACCGAGCCTGGCTGCAGCCTTCTTTTTAAACTGCTGCTGTCTATATTTGATTTTACAGATTTGACAGAATCTATTAACATCCTACAAGTTGATAGAACCTCACACCTGTCTTCCTTCCGCTCCCTTCTGCCTCCATTTTGTTTTTAATTTCCTGTTGCCCAGGCTGGCCTTGAACTTGAAATCCATGGGCTTCAGTCCTCCGAGTGCGGGATTATAGGTATGTACCACCATGCCCAGTCTACAGTTTTCACTGCATATTATTTTCTCTTAGTTACCTCTGTAGTTTTAAATAAAGCATACCATTCTTACAAAGCTGTACAGATACACACTCCATGTTTGTTGGTGTGTGTGTGTGTGTGTGTGTGTGTGTGTGTGTGTGTGTGTTTGGGAGGGAAAGCATCAGTCTTGTGTTGAAGAGGGGAGGCCTACTACAGAGGCTCTTATGAAAACTCCATCTAGAGATATGATTGTCTGAGTATGTTCCCTTCATGGGCAGAGCAGGTGATATAATCTGACACTCTATTTCTTCTCTTGGCTTTTAAATTCATACATGTTTGCTTTCTCCTTCTGTGTGCTTTGCATTTAAATTATGGATGATGGAAGCAAATGATATTCTCACTAATGAAGAATCTTAAATGCACTGCTCAGTATTTTGTGTATGGGTGTGACACAGAGAGACCTGTCAGGATAAGTATCCTCATGCTTTTTTCATTACAAAAGCAATCAGTTAATTGGGAACAATTACATATTATATAGTGAGTGTCTGGAACCCTGTAATTCTGCTGGTGGTAGATTTTTTTTCCTCTTTTAATTCATTTAGTTAATGGAATTGAGCAGTAGGGTTTAGTTTAACTCTCTCAAGACACATGCTAATCCCTTTTTATATTATCTGGGTCCCTGAGGAGCATAGCCGTAGTTCACTTGTTGATTTGCAGTTACTAGATATTCCACATAAAACCCATTTGACATTTTTTAAATATAACTTCTGGCTTGATTAGAATCAAGAATGTAAATTTGTGCTTTTTGATTGCTAAATTTGTTCATGTTTCTCTTGATATTACTGACTGGTTTACTCTTTGATTTTGGAGAAATGTATTTAAGAAATTCGAGCAAAAGTAAGAATCAAGCTTGAATATCTTCCTTCTTTCCTCTTGTGCTTCTTCCTCTGCTATTTTAGTGTTCCTCTCAACAGACCTGCCCTTTGCTATGGAGAACAGCCCTTTTAGGAATGCAGTTATCCCTGTTATGAGATGTTAATCTTATTTTTCTGCCAAGTACTCCTTCATTTCCCTTCTCCAAGTGAAGTGATAGACCACGCCGATCGCCTTTATATGCTACCCCCTTGCAGTTACTGCTCTTCTATATCATAGCTTACTTTTTCTGGTGTTTGAACTTTATGTACCTGGTATCACGGTGTTTATCTGCCCTTCTGGGCCTGGCTTTCCTCCCTCCACATTATACTGATAAGATTGATCCATCTTGGTTCAGGTGGTTATCAGTGGTGTGTTGTCATTGTTGTCGTCTTCCATTATGTAAAACTATCCAACTGTTTAGATGTTTATAGTGTTGTTTCTCTTTTGAACCGTTAAGGTGAATGTTACTGTCATGAGCAATTTTGTGTGTGTTTTCTAGTGAATATATACGCACGTTTATCTTGGATACATATCTAGCAGTAGAATTGTTGCATCATACATTTAAACTGGCAGAGTGATTTGGTAGATACTGCCAAAGTGGTTTTATTGATTTATATTGTCACCAGTAGTAGGTGAGTTCTGGTTGCTCCTCATTCTTGCCAGTGCTAATCTAGATGTGTTACCAGCTTTTGCAGATGGTTAATGAAGATAAGCACTTCAAGAAGGATTTGTGTCTTTCTACTTTTTAGTACAGTGAATAGACAAACTAAGTCAGTTCCTCTAGACACTTTGAGTTATTTAACTGATACAGCACTTCTGTTTCTCCATGCTATAAAATTCACTTTTAGGTTCTTTTAAATTGGGCAAGAGAGTTCAAGGGACTTATATTTAATAAAATTAAAGAACCCGAATCTACAAATAAACTACCAGTTCTGAGGATTTAGGTATCAGTATGTTGAAACCTGAAATTTTGCTCATGGTGTTTTGACTTTTCTAATTTGTTAAACCAGCCTATTGATTTTTACCTTTCACTGTGACATTTTTTATAGGGGAAGTTGTCTGGGTCATCACCTGAAGTTAGCCAGGAATCAAATTTCCACATGAAAGTATAAATGAGAATATCAGACCTTATTGCATAATGTTTTAAGGGGAGATAAAAAGGGATTGTCAAAGGAAGGTTAATTTGTTTGTTGTAAGCTTTCAAGGGCAGAGCTGTAAGTTTTTGCTGTTTCTTTGAAAATGAAATTAGTAGCTTCTAGGAAACAACCTATTGTTCGGCATACTTGAAAATGTTTTGATTTATTTCCTGTTGGCCTTGAAATGTCTTCCTTTAGCTTTTCATTAGAGCACCTATTTTGTCTTTTTTTCAGCTGATTCTTAAGAATTGCATACTGGGGCTGGGGATATAGCTCAGTGGAATAAGCGCTTGCCTAACAAGCACAGGGTCCTGAGTTCGATCCCCAGTACCGCAAAAAAAAAAAAAAAAAAGAATTGCATACTGTTTTAGAGCTGGGCCTAGTGGCAGACACCTGTAATTCCTGTACTTGGGAGACTGAGGAGGGGGAGGAACAGCTACTAGTTGAGGCCAGCCTGGACTACATAGTGAGTTCAAGGCCAGCATGCACTACACAGTAAGTCCCTGTCTCAACCCCCCACCCCCCAGGAATTGCATACCTTTCAAAGAATATCACATTCACCTGTTTAGCGTTGTGTTTATTCTGTGTATATAGTCCCAACTCCCTTCAATATTATTAGAGCCCCTGATGAAGAAATGGGTATATCTGTTTGGCATGGTGGCTCATGTTTATAATCCCAGCACTTGGGAGGCTGAGGCTGAGGCTGAGTCTGAGGCAAGAGGATCATCAAGAATTCCAGCCCAGCCTGGAATACACAGCAAGACCCTGCCTTGCAGGAAAGAAAGCAAGCAAAAAGAAATGGGTTTTGTGTGGTCTTAAATACCAGTACGGTAATTTTGGTACTGTTCAACCTCTTGGCAAGGTGAGATCCTGGATTATATAACCTGGAGGCTTTGGAGAATTTAGGCTTCTGACCTTGGGGGCTTAGTTCTTTGCCTCCAGAAATAACCACACTTTAAACTCCTTCCAGCATTATAATTCAGGAGGAGGAGGAGGATTGCTGAATCCTTATCAAGGACAGGGTTGGGAGAGAAATGATTGTGGTTTACTAACTTCGGCACAAAATTTCTCAGCCCTGGCATGCTTTCAGGAACAACAGGGAGAAGCAACTGACGAAATTTTTTATATATTGTTTTTACTCATTTAAAATTGAGAGCATTCAAGGCGAGTTCCCTAATGAGACTCTATGAACTTAGCTGTGTCCTGCTGTGTCTTTACTGGGGTAGGGATAGGAAGAATTATGGCTCCAGAGTTGGATCTCAGAATTGCTCATGGCCCCAGGAATGACAGAAATGTGGGTGGGAGGTGCAGGGCAGACTGGCTTGAGACATAGCAAGGCCTTTCATGGCAGATCCAGGTGGGAGTGGAGCAGCTAGATTGTCCTTCATAGGCATTCAAACCTGTTTGTTGAATGAAATTTACCAATAGCATACTAAGGTGGTCAGATCTGCTTGCAGATACTGTGTTACCAGTAGTTTAGGCCCCATTATGTAGTACTGGTCTTTCAGATGATTCAGAATCTCTTGTTTCCAGCAGCTAAAATGGAAACATTTAGGTTATAAAGAGATCTGTTTTAGTGAGGTTTGACCCCACCTGCCAAGTTGGCATTGGAGTCCCTGTCTTGCTCACCTTTGCTTTATTCTGTGGACTGTCATGAGGGAGCTCTAAGTTATGCTCCCCACACTCGGGGTGCACTGTTGTAACAGGACTGATTGGATCAGTTGTCAGGGTAAGAGAGAAAGAGGACTGTTTCATTTAAGGTCTATTTTAGGCAACCTTAGAAAACAAACGGCTCCTGTTTAGATATTTAGGAGGAAGCAGAAAAACCAAATTGGAGGTCTTCAAGAAAACATTTCCCTGCTACAGTTTTTCACACCTAGGAACCTGCCTGGCTGTCAGAACAGAAGGGGCATTATGTCAGTACTGGTCTCCTCCACCTGTTGTTGGAGGGTGTGCCAGTGGTTTACTCTCTCGAGGTCAAAAGAGAGTAATGGGACCTTGAACAGGCCAGCCCAAAGTGATTCCATAAAGTAGCTTTAGTGCAGTGGGAAAAGTTACTTTTTCCTGCTCTGTCACCTTCAGTAGTAGGAGGAAATGCTGCTTACAGGGCTTGGAGTTTACATGGTTCATAAATCATTTTCCCAGGAACGTTGTCAAAGAAAAAGTGTTGTGAGCCCAGAGGAGACCATCATTTGTGGAGACAACTGCTTCCCTGTAACGAGGCCCATTTGGTTAGAGTCCTGAGGTAAAGCTGTGGTCCCAGGTGGATGGCTGTATTTGGCCCTGGGTCTCAGGCTAGGCTGGGGGCACCACATCCATGCAAACTGAGCTTCATCCTAGGCATGTGTTTCTCCTTGACCCAGTATAGCAGCTTCTTTTTCCATTTCTAACCTAGTTTTTACTTTGGGACTGGTCAGGTTGAAGGGATCTAGACTCAGTACAAGTACCAGCCTGTACTCCCAGCACTCTGGAGGCTCAGGTGGGAGGATTGGTGTGAGGTTGAGGCCAGCCTGGACTGCATAGTGAGACCCTGTCTCAAAAACAAACAGTACAACTTCCGGGAAGATGGCGACTGGGTAGGCAGCAGAGAGAGAACCTCCCAGAGGATTACCAACCAAACAATGAAATATAGCAATATGAAGACAGAAATAAGGACTTCCGGGAAGAAGACGACCAGCGGAGAGAGCGAGTGTGGAGGGAAGAACGGCTTCAGCTCCTGAACCTGACAGAGAACACACTACTGGGACAAACTGCGCCAAACCGGGCAGCACTCCAGGATCCCGCTCAGAACCCCACCCCCGCAGCCAGCGCTGCGCGAACTGGAGCAACAGCGACCGGCCGGCGGGATTTCTGAGTCGGGGAAAATCTCCATCCAGGGAAAATCATCTGAACGGCACTCCTGTCTGCACGATCACAGGGTGAGTTAAGTGCGCACTCTAACCGGTTTTTCCTGAATCGGGAAGAAGCTCAGCCCAGCGAGAGACATCAAAGCAGCTTTAAGGACTGCGGGATCTCCCGGGTGGGAAGACCTACTTAGACGCCCCAACGGGTTTTGTGAGGGGGGAAGGAGATCCACCCAGAGAGGAACATCTTGAGTGGCCTATCTGCAAGAATCCTGGGGTGGCGAGCTGTTTATTTGCCCCGGCCAGGTCTTGGGGTAGGGAGTAGAAGCGGAAATCTCAGCAGACAGCTTAAGGGACATTCTCCCAAAGAGAAGTAACCATTGGAGCAGTCTCTGCAGCAGACCTTTGCCTGCTAAACTGTCTGCGGAATCTATAGCTCCACATTTTGAATCTGATACCCAAAAATGGGAAAACAGAGGAA